>PVIW01002236.1:0-231606 GCA_004026585.1 Noctilio leporinus
ATAAGCCAGTCAGTGAAGGACAAATATCATATGATCTCACCTCTTACGGGACAATAATGAACAAAACTAACAACAACCAAAACAGAACCAAGTATATGAATACAAGGAATAGGCCTTCAGTGGTCAGGGGAACGGGGTAGTGGGGAGGGAGAGGTAGAGGCAAAGATGGGGAGCAGCTTAGACAAGAACCTAGTATAAAAGAACCATGGACATGGACAACAGGTGGGATTGACTTTGGTGGGAATGGGTGGGTGGGTGGGGGGACAAAGGGGAGCAAAAAAGGGATGGATGTAATACAACAACAATAAAATTAAAAAAAAAAAAACAAACAAAAAAAACCACCAGTGGTCTTTCACATCTCTTAAAACAATATATTTCATAGCCAACTGGCTGTGTTGATCTGGTTTTCTGGGGTACCTTCCCCAGACCCCCAAATGTAGACAATTTTTGTGTCTCCCTAACTTGACATTAAACTCTGACAGCAGAAGTAGCACTGGCATATACTAGGTGCTCAATAAATATTTGCCAAATGACTAAACAAATGAACCTGTTCATGTACAGTGGCTGGCAATATGAACTAGTGAAAATTCTTCTGGGAAGTAATTTTCAAATATCAATATTCATTAAAATATTCATAATCTTTGACCTTAAAGTAATATTTCTGAGAGTATATTCTAAGGCAATCATTCATTGGGGAAATGATGTTTACCAGGTATAATAAACTGTCAGATAAATTTAAAGCAATAACAAGAGAGGTTAAATAAATTAAGATAAATCCACTCAAATGAATATTATAAAGTTAAAAAATTACTATGAAGACTCATTAGTGTGACATGGAATGTTAAGACCTACTTCTTTTTAAACAGTATTAAAAATTAAAACTATATTTTGTTTTAACCACGTATGGAGCAAAGGTGGTAAAAAAAAATGCTTAAAAGTGAAAATGGTGGTACAGAAAATATTTCCTGTTATTTAGATTTCTGTCAATATGGTAGTGCCTTCCTGCTTGGCAATGAGCACTTCAATGGCTCCCTATCCTACAGAACAAAATCCAAATCCAGTTAGTATTTCAGATGCTGAACAGTCCCTTCTAAAGCTACATTTCTTGTTTCCTTTTGGTTGCAAGTGATGTATAATATATGCATACAAAAAGCACAGAAATCTAAACTGTGTAGATCAATGATTTCTCATGAAGTGCGGCCCTATGTGACCACCACCCAGATCAAGAAGACAACATTCAGGCCCTGGCCTGTGTGGCCCAGATGATTGAAGCATCATCCCATAAACCAGAAGGTCATAGGTTCAATTCCTGGTCAGGGCACAAACCCAGGTTATGGGTTTGATCCCTGAATGGTGTGTAAACAAGAAGGTAATCAATCAATGTTTCTCACATCAAGTGAAGAACAGTGAGCACAGACACCCTTTTTCAAAAATTATTTTACTGCAAAATGAAGCAGAGAAATGAGGCTACAAAGGACAGAAATATAGGGTCAGGACAGGGTAACGTTTTTCTAAGCTGGAGCTATTACAGCACGTGTTTGGTGATGATGGGAATGGCTTAGCAAAGAGCAGGAATTTCTGCAGAGCAGGGATCCAGAATCCAGGAGAAGAGGCAGAGTGGGTAAGTGCAGAGGTTGGTGGATTAGAATACATGGCAGGAGGGAGTGGGTGTGTCCTGTGGAAGCGACAGGAACTATAGGTAACCCACACAGCTCTGGACACTTGACAGAGAAGTATCCCTTCATGGCCTCTTGGGAGTCTCAGTGAGATGGGCCTTATTTCACACGCAAAGACAATTGTACTTCTTTAGAGAGACAAGAAGAGGAAAAGAGAGAGAGATAAAGATTAAGTAACTTGCCTCTGATCACTCACCTGCACGGACAGTCAGATGGCAGATCTTGGAACCAACTTCAGAAACCTACTTCTTGCTCAGTCTCATCCAGCTCTCTAAATATCACCTGCCTCAGATTGCAGCCCTCTTTTCTAATTACATTCACTCCCCAGGAAATCTCCTACAACTTTAAATAGCATCTCTGCTGTTCCTTGTGGGAGAGAGCCAGGTTTTGATGGTTCGATTTTCTCAGCCCAGGGGATGAAAGCTGAAGACCACCTGGAGGAAGCCAGGCCAGCCTGGTGGAGGGAGCTCGGAAAAATTAGGAACAAAAAGATCTTACTGCTTTGTGAACAAAAGAGGTAAAAGACAACATATAAGTAGATGAAAGGTATGTGGAAAAAATATGTAAAACTAGTGGGGGAAAAGGTAGAGAATTCAAAAGGGACAAAATTTTATAACTGACCATTATCTACTTGTATCAGGTTTGTGCCCAGAGAGCTTATCCTTTATAACAAAGCCTCTTGATACTTGTACATGCTCCAAATGTCACCTGGATCCCATCGCAATGTTTTCAAAGCCTCCACCCATGCCGAAACTTGACTACTGTCACCATTTTGCTATGGGACACACAGGGATGCCCACTGAGCAGTCTGCCAGCTTCGGAATCCCTGTGTTTACCTTGTTCTTTTCAGGCTCCTCTTCCCACCTGTTTATAGGCACTGCCATGCTTCCCATGCTCATTAGAGGATGCCCTGTATAGGCCAGGGACAGACTTACCTGCCTGGGTGGCTTGTCGGTGCAGGGTCCCACACAGAATCAAGGAGAATGTCTTCCTTCCCAAAATACTGAGCCACATTTTTAAAAAAAGATTTTATTATTTCCAGAGAGACGGGAAGGGAGAGAGACAGAGAGGGAAACATCAGAGTATGGTTGCCTTTCTCCTATCTCCAGCTACAGACCTGGCTGGAGACTTGGCTTGCAACCTGGTTACGCGCCCTGGTTGGGAATTGAACCAGTGACCTTTGGGTTCAAAGGCCTGTGCCTTATCCACTGAGCCACTAGCCAGGGCTGGGTCACATTTTTAAAAATCTTCACCCAAGGAAGATTGTTGTTGCCTTGTGGGGCAGGGAGGGGGGAGGGGGGAGGAATATCAGCATGAAAGATAACACATCAATTGGTTGCCCTCTCATACACACCCTGACCAAAGAACAAACCCACAACTCAGGTATATTTCTACCAGAAATCGCACCTGCAACTGTGTGGCCTGTGGGACAATGCTTCAACCATCTGAGCCACACTGGCCAGGCTGGGCCACTTTATTTTTCACTGGGGCCCAAGCAGCATTGTGGGGTCAGAGCCTCAGTGTTTCAGAACCTTCTGTGAGCCCAGCCTCAGCCCTAGCCCAGCCTGCCACAAAGACATCTTTGTCCATTTCTGACCTCAGGCGAGTTAAGCCCAGTGCAAAGGAATGGATGAGGAGTGGATATGCCATTCCTACCACTTCTCCCTCTTTCCTTCTTATCACCTGCTCCCAGCCCAAACCCCTCCCTTCTCTACATTTAAGTCAAGGTTACCAATGGCTGAGGAACAAGGAGAGGTATTCTGTGTGCCAGCAATGTCTGTGCCCCAGGCCAAACGGCTTCTCCCTCAGCCTGACTAGCGAAGGGCAGGCTGGCCACAGGTCCCTGATCAGAATGAGAGAACAAAGAGGAAAAGGGAGAAAGGTGGTGGTTGGTGGAGAACATCTCACCATTCTCCTTAAGCTCTCTGAGGGGTTAGGGTTTCCAGGGCATCTGGCAGATTCGAGCTGCATTCATGCACCTACCAGGAGATCAGAGTGCTAAATCTGACTTCCTTTTAGGCTGTAAGATCCTAGGGGCAAGGACTGTGTTCTGCTTGACGTAGGCCTTGACCTAGGTGTATCACGAATAGACATAAACACTCCACTAAACTGTATGCAGCTTGAGGGCAGGGACGCTGTTCTGGTTATTTACTTGGGGCCTGAAGGTGCTCATTTCACAGTAAAAGCTCATCATCTGCCCACTGACTAGCTGTCGTTGAGAAGCAGGCCAAGAGCACAAGAGTGGGAATCAGAGGAGCTGGCTTCCAGTTCCTGCTCTGCTCTGTGACCTTGAGCAAATTCCACCACCTCTCTGAGCCCCATTTTCCACATTTGAATAAAGAACAGTGCTACTCTGCAAGGTTGTATGAAGTCAGATGAGATAATGTACAAGAAAGTCCTGCATACACTAAACTTGAAACATTGGGCAAAGGAAAGTTACTTCAACTCGGCCTTCCCATTTCTCCTGCCACAGGACACAAAAAGGCATGTTTCAGAAAACTTTGAAATTGATGAGTCAGTATCTTCCTCGCACAGAAATCAGGTCCATGATTTCAAAGAGGTTAGCGGACAAGAAATACAGTTAGAGGAAGCCACTGCCACTCACTTGAAAAATCAACAGGAAGGCACTGAGAAGAGACCCTCAGGGCCCTGGAAGAAAACCTGTCCCCAAGGCCAGGGTTACTCAATTCATTCTGCAGAGACCCAGAGTCAGAAGTAAGTGGCCTGCAATTGAGTGGCAACAAGAGGCATTAAGGAGACATCTGCATGTTTTTATTCTTCCTGTAACCAGATATGTTAGAAATAAAGCCTCATCTGGGGTCTCCCTAAAGTTAATGAGACTGAGCTGATAGTTCATTGACTTGCTCCGCAGAATTTATTTTACAAGTGTCTTTAACCCACATGGCTCCTCTTCCCTGTGAGACTCCAGCAAGGGAAACTCCAGAAATCCCATGGCTTATTTATAATACTTGCCATGTTACCTCAGACACAGTGTTCACTCAATCAACATAATTATTATTGCATTCCGAGAGAGAAAACACTATTTGAGGGATGATGTTAATCCACATGAGCACACACAAGAATGTGTGTGTGTGTGTGTGTGTGTGTGTGTGTGTGTGTGTGTGTGTGTGTATGTGCGTCTGAATGTTCAAGTTCTAGTTACAGATTCCCCACAGGTACTGGGCTTCCTGTTCAATCTATCATCCTGGTGAATTTTACAAGGGAAGGCTCTTCCCAACTGAAAATTAAAGATTTCCCAGCTGGCTCAGGAGAGAAAGAGAAAGAGCTTGGGCTAATGATCTTTTTCAAGACAATGTTCCCAGGCAAGGGGCAAACCTCATACCATACTCAGAAAGGTCCTTAGTCCCAGGTTCCTGGCCACAGTGAAGATTCCGAAGCTCCAAACATGGTATGGGAGGTGTGGCAGGTGGGCCTAAGGTGCCACGGAGATCTTAGAAATGACAACTCATGTACATAAATGACCAGTGTCATCCCCTACACTCCACTTGACTCGGGACATAGAACTTTAAGAATGACCGAGGTTAAATTTCCTTCCAACTCAGTGAAATGAGGAATCAGGGTCAAATTAGAGATTATAAAAGTAAGCTTTATGTATTCTGAGTTTATGGATAGAATTCATATCTATTCCAGTGGGGAAGTAATTTATTACCCAAATGAATATTACTGCTTTGCTAGATTAAACGTTTTCAAAACTGAGTGGCCATAGAGAAAAATCAAAGTGGTTGTGGGGAGAGGGGGTGCAGGAGACAGGAGTCCTTGGTGGTGAAGACATTGGACATCGAGTTTCTGCCATAATCCTCAAGAACACCGCACCTTCTCCTCATTGCCCTCCCCTGCCACTTCCTGGACTGGCATGGAAGACCCCACCTTGGTGTACTGCTCGTAGGCCTTTCGGGAAATGCTGGCTTGCTTTGCTTCAGACCATCTTTTCATTGTCTTAGTTCATCACCTCTCCCCACCCACCATCCCAGAAAGCAATCCCAAAGGAGTTTGTCCGACTATAAAGGCAGGATGAATGGGTGGGCATGCTTAGCCATGATCTCAGGGCTGCAAGAACCAGAGACCCATTCAGGTTCATTCACGTTGTGGGAATCGATCACAAGGACATTCTTGAAAGCGAAGGGGAACCATGAACCCTAGAAATAGACACATAATAGACCTCAAAGGAATACAATGACCTAATTCAGATATTCTCTCAGCTGAAGAGAATATCTACTCTGCACTCCACCATTAGCACTGATAAAGGTCCTTTGCACGTCTGTTTCTGCCATTCCTGTCTCCACAAATCAAGTCAGCCTCTACTCTAGTGACCCTCCTCTATCTCGTAACTGTATGCTCATGTACTCCTAGACTCTTCTATGTCATGATACTGTGTCCTACCTTCACTCACAGTGCTGTCCCATTTCTGCTCCTTCTACAAACTAATTAGCCCTCTGGCTGTAATTGTAATCCAGAGTTCTGAGGAAGACATGATGTCCCCGTTTGGCAGATCTACAACGTCTTTGGGATATTGTGGGTTTCCACTGGCCAGCCTATGGATTTCTTAATCTGTACTTTTCCTAATCTATACATTTCTGCTGGTCTAACCAGTTTAAGCTATGGCAGTGAGGTTCCACTATGTGAAATTTAGCCATTACTTCCATAATTAGAAAGCAGTTCATGAGAATTCCTTAATAGGAGGCTGTGGTCAGGACAGACTTTGAAAGGCTTAGCTTATTTGAAATAACTAGGATGTCAGAGGTCCATTGTCAATAACATGAGTATACAAGGCCTGTCCCAAAAGTATCAAGACAACGTCAATATAATTAAAAGAGCTTGCTCGGCCAATACTTTTGGGACAGACCTCATACTTTTGCCTATCTCTTGGATTGTACTAAGTCAATATTGTTTTTGAAAACCATATTTTACAGAAGCTCATCTTCTCCATTTTAGGAAAGACAATATTGATAGATATTTGACCCAATTTCCACTTTAAAGTGGAAGATATCACTGCACAGAGAAGTAAACTTAGATGTCAAATTAAAGGCCCAGTTTAAGGGGCCTCCTACTGCGTATGTTAGGCTTAGTGGGTTTACTGATATCAGCAGGCAATTCTCCCTGATTGGTAAAACATCTCTGTCCTCATAATGAAAAGCTCATGTTTCTAGAACAGTTCAGAAGACAACCTGCTCAAGAAGAATAGTCCTTATCATTTAGTTCTACTGTCTCCTCAGTCAGCAAGCAGGATACTGACATGGATCCGAAGTTGCCATGAGCCTTATACAAGACATGTGCCCCAAGCAGACATCCTCTGGTATCTGAGTCTAAGGGGGTAGCTCATCAGGAGGCTTGTCTTGGTCACAAGAGGCCTAGAGGCTGCCTCTGTGGACTCCTGGGGCCTGCAGATGGGACCGCTGCCTCCAACCCCACATCCCCAGAAAGTGCCACTTGAGCTGCAATCAAACAGGCTGGCAAAATGAGCACACTTGTGCTCAGTGGCACATCTGGAAATTGGTCTTCTTTGGCTTTTAACACGATATTCTCCAACAGTTTTATGATTATCAAGGACAATCAGGACAGTTGGAGACCTGGAATATTTGTCCCCTTTGCTCTCTTCTGGCCTCAAGCACTGAAAACAGTAAGCCAGTGCCCTAGAGGGCCCCTCCCCTTCAGAGAAAAAGTTTTAGTAATTAAAAGACACTATTTTTGTACTCCTTAATTTGAAAATATTCCCCAGCCAACATTCTTAGCAATTAGCACAGTTATTTACTGCTTAGTGATGAGCTGAGGATATGACAACAGTCTTTCTTCTACCTCCTCCTGTTTTTTATCAGGAATAAATAGTTACTCAACTGACTATTCACAATATCTATTAGCAACCAGTGTAATTTAATTTTAAATACATAAACATCTATTTTTTTTGTTCCATCAACTTTTGGTAGTATTTTTTGAATATCACCTGCCACTTATTATGTTACTGTCCCTACTTCTCTACTTTTCTTATCCATACTTCTATTGTATATTTTCTTATACATGGCTGATGATAATAATATTGAAATGCTATTCTATAGCCTTAAGTAAGTCTTCTACTATTTGTTTATAGGTTGAGTCTAAAAACTAATAAGCCAATAAATACCTTCTTTACTGTAATTACTATGCAAATATTATTTGCCACAGAGTTAAATGATATCATATTATTTTTTTCTTCTCTAGATAAAATGCCATAACCCCTGAAATATTTGGAGACAAACATTGAGTGTCAAGGTCAAATACATGATCTGTCCTGATACTCAACCAATGGTCCAATCATGTCACAATCTAAGAAAATTTCTATGTGACCCATGATTTTGTTATAATCCTATTTGGGTTTTCCTGAGATTTCTCATTGCCTTTTATTTTTCTTGGCAAAAGAAAATTAATGAACTGTTAAAGTATCCTCAATTGTTTTCTTTTTCTCAATGAAAGTGTTGCCCGGAAACTCCATTTTCTCAGAGACAACCTCCAAGAGCTTTCTCTCCCTGTGGACTGACTATTCTCCAGACCTGATGCACAGCAGCCATGCTGGACTTTCCTTTGTCACACTTTATCACTAAGTTGTGAGCCCAACTTAAGACACTATTGGGTCAGAGACACTCTTGCCTTAATCATGGCTTCCTTATCCCCTGTTTTTGCTAGAAATCACTCCCTTATTTTGCCAAGTAAATATTCTGATTCCCTGTATGTCTAAAAATGTAATTTAATTTCCCACTCAATTGGAAGAATGGCAGGATACCAGAATTCTAGGTCAAATAAAATCCAGGTCAAAATAATTTTCCCTTTGAACTTGGCATTGCTCTATTAACTCCTAGCAGCCCAAGTGCTAATGCCAACTGGTTTTTGTTACAACACAGATGATTTGATTTGCTAATTGTTTTACAATGAAAACTTTCAGGACTCCCTCTTTATTCTGACATTTCTGAGTTGGATGAGATTATTCTCGTGTGTGGATCTTTTTCCTTTCCTGCTGCTCAGCACTTGATGAGCCCTGTCAAACTAAAGACATGTTTTTTTCAACTCTTGGAAATTTTCCTCACAACAGAAAAAAATTTTTTTTTTTACTCTGTATTATAGAGTCTAGTACTAGAACTATCATTAGTCTTATGTTGAACCCTAGATTAATCTTTTCTTTACATAATTTTTTACCTCATGATTTATGTCTATCTTTTTGCTCTGCAGTTTGGAATTTCACTTTCACTCCATTATCAACACTGGTTATTGATTTTTTAAAAAATATTTTTAACATAATTTTTATTATAAAAGCTAATTCTTTGACAATTATTAGATTAATCTATTCTCGTCTTAAACACAAGTCTTCTGACTTCTCTGTAAAGACACAATCAGACTTTTAAAAGTTACCTTCTATTTCCTGAAATAGTTTTATTTTGGTCCTTCTTTTACATACTGCTTTTCTTCCTCATATATTGTTCACTGACAATCAAAAATAAGGGACAAGGCTTATCATTCTAGGTACTGGTATGGCTTCCTTCTGCTGCTGTATAGGTCTCTATGATTTCTTCCTCCAACAGAACCCTGCCCTGAATTGTAAGACTGGTTGTTACCTTTGTGTACCTGGATGGGATATATTTAATGGCAGACTTTGCTTTAAGGTGATCAGTGAAGAACAGGCTGCCCAAATTCAAGAGGAAAAATGCTTTACTCTGGGGTAACAATGTCCATCAAAAGTTTTAGGTCTCTAAGATTGTGTGTTCTCTCTCTCTCTCTTTTTTTTAAAGAGAAAGAAAATGTTTTTCAGTTTTGGTTTGTCTTACTTTTTGTTTTTGGCTTTTATTTGTTTTTTAGTCTTGGAATCATGTAATTTGTTAGTTGTTCCATCAAAGGAGGCCAAGGAAGAAGGGAGAATAGGACTGAGTTCTACAGCTCTTCAATCCTTTTCTTTTCAGCTCTGTCTCACTGTTACACTCTATAACTATCACTCAGCTGCAGGATCTCTTAAGGGTTTCACAGATAAGATCAGCTGCCATCTCGTCTTCAAGCCCCACTGTGGCTTCTTCTACTTTGCTCACTAATCAGCACATTCTAATTTCCCTCTTCTGGGAATTTCTTAAAGTAATTTATTCAACAATGATGTCTCTTCCAGAATTCTTTGCCATCACAGGCTTATTCCTGTTTGTGATTTCTCTGACTTGATATTTCAACCAGGTCTCAGGGGATAAGGGGAATTCTTGAGTGAGCAGTGTTTGCATCTTGAATCAGAAGCCCTGACACATTTTGGGGGGAGGGGGGGGGTAGATAAAAGGAAAACACTATTTTCTCTCCCCTAGGGCCAAAGAGAAAATGTCAGTGGTAGTCACCTGGGGAAGACAGTTGTGCCCAGCAGAATGGCTCATAAGAGTCATGAGTCACAAAGACTGTGTGGCAGAAAAGAGGCCGGAGTAAAAGACATTAAGAGGCAATTGTGACAATTGTCTAGTTCAGGCAATTGTGACTTGGCAACTCAATTGTCTGCAGAACTCTCCTAAGTAACTGGAGGTCACTTTTAAAGAAAGCACAAAAGAGGGGATTGATTTCTAAAAGTGGTTTTCACCTCCACTAATGCTGGATAGCCCATTTTTTTCCCAAGTAATTTCCTTTACAGACAGAAATTCTGGGGTTAGGCAATCAGCTACTCTAATAATTATGCTACTATCTGTTTCTCACTGCTCTATCCCTCTACCCCCTTTCTATGCTGCTTTCTACCTTTTA
Organism: Noctilio leporinus; assembly: GCA_004026585.1. NCBI lineage: Eukaryota > Metazoa > Chordata > Mammalia > Chiroptera > Noctilionidae > Noctilio > Noctilio leporinus. The sequence goes on from PVIW01002236.1 coordinate 10,419, forward strand.
TACCAGATCCCTTGCTCTCAGTACTCACTTTAGTTCTTTGCTCACTTGAGGCTCTATTATAATGGCCATCTACCTTCACCACCATCATCTTCCTTCATAAGACAAAAATATTGAGCCAGGTAACCTAACAATTATAACCACCTATCCTGAAATTGGAGTGGACTAACCCAATATATGTGATTTCTCCCTCATATTATGTATGGTCCAATGAAGGTTGTCAGGGTGTATGGGTAAACCCTAGTTTCACATGGTCACTGGCATCCCAGCCTCCTTCAGTTTTTAGGCTCCATACTCTGGATCTGTGGAGTTTTCTCTATTACATAGGAAGATTTCATGGACCAGTACTAAAGTCTCGTATGTTACTTCTGCCTACATTGATTAGCCAGACTCTAGCCACTTGGCCTCACCTAATTAATTACAAGGGAGTCTGGAAAAAGAGTTGCCAAGAAGAAAAGGAAAATACTTGGTGAACAAGTAGCCAGTTTACACAGCAACAAATATTATGTTATGTTGTATAAAATAATATATAAGATAGGATATCATCTGACAACACTGAGGATTTTAAAATTGTGCATCATCCATATTCCTGGCTAGATTTTGAGATCTTTTAGGACAGCAATTTTGTAATACTTTTTCTAGAAAGAAGAGTATCTGACATGTAAAAGTAGTTGCCCAATAAATGTTTCATGAATGAATTGTGGTGTGTTGAAGCTGAAGGAGTCCTTAGAGATTTGCTAATCTAAACCCTTCATTTTAAACATAAAGAATCAGAAATTTAGAGATGCTTAATACTTTGTCCACATTCACTGGCAGGGCTGGGGCCTGTTTTTCTCATATTCCAGATCAAATGAAATAATCTTTTGAAACTACCTTATCTCGTTTCCCCAACCAAATGAGACTTCTTTCAACCAACTAATCAGAACTTGCACATCTAAACAGGTATTATTTGTTCCAAAGAAAGCTCCACTATTCAAACACTGCTGCCATTTTAAAAAATTCATGGAGCTTCATTTTAGGAATTGCTTTCAGAGCCTTTGGCATTTTCTCTAAAATCCCATTAATAGTGGCTAATAAGTATTCATCCTTTTGGGGGTAAATTTAATTTCGAGAAAGTGAAGTTGTTGGGAGCCCAACTTGATAGATAAAGGTGGGTGAGGTGATCCAACTATGCATTCCTGGGGGGGAAAATGACTGGTTTTGATTTTTTAAAATGAGACTGAGTCATTTTGAGGTGGGCCATACGGTTTGCCAGCCAACTTGGGAGACAACTCCAGAAGAGATGTATGGACATTCTGAGCAGTGGCGCTGTTGTTGGAATAAGTTCATGGGTTCCTAAGATGACCAGTGTGAAGAGAAATCACCACCACCTGAGATGTATGTGTTCTAAGTTGTATGACTCCCGTGTCAGAAATGCCTGTGTTGCTGCTAAACACCCATCTTAATTTCTAGTGCCTGGAGGTTCTGCTAAGAAATTTAGATGATTTTTAGGCTCCAATCAGCTCTTTATGTAGAAACCAGCCACAAGATGGGAGAAGGAATTGTTATTAGAAGAATCGGGGGAAAGACTTCTCAATAAAATAGTAGAAAATTACTAACCTGATCCACCCTTTTCTTAAAAAATAGGAGAAAATAAAAATAAAAGATTGCATAAAGTTGACTGTGCACCCAACCAACCCTTCAGTTCAGGAAATGAGAGGATTCTAAGAGCAAGCATGTGCCTCACGAGGCTCCAACAAGAAAACTGTCCTCTCCTGTAATAAGCCCCAGATCAGGAGAGACTGCTCCTCCTTGGGGGTGGTTAACAGGTGAAGAAGTGACAGGAACCCTGATGAAAGTGCAGCATAAAATAGAGCAACGCTCAACAAAATGTCCAGGGTTCTGCCTTAATTACTCTACACAAAGCTGGGGAAGAGGGAAGTCAAAGTCCAGAATCATTGGCTTTGTTTTACACTTGACATAAAAACGTAAACATCAGTCTCATTACTTTACACTCACACCTGGCCTGTTTTGAGAAGCTCCAAGACATTTCTCAGACAGTCCAATTTACAGACTTTTCAACTGCATGATTACCCTCTTTTGCTAAATTACCATCTTGAGCAAGGGCCCCCGTGGAAGAAAAGGACTGTTGGACATCCACCACCTGGGAAAGCGCTGTTATTCTACAGTAGGGATCTTTTCTGAAGTAAACATTCATTTTAGGAAATAGAAACAAGTGAACATGTGACCACAGACAATTATCCAAGGATTCAACAAAGACCCCAGCCTAGAAAGCCTAATGGCCTCCTCTGCCCGCACAATTCCATCCTGAGGAATCAACACAATGCTTCCATCTCTGAGCCACCCCTTTGTCAGGCTGAACTCTAATCCCTCTGGGAAGGGGCATTTCCAAGAAAGTGGGAGACTTGCAAATACACTGGTGGATGCATTGTCCTACCACATGCCTCACCCTCAACAGCTGAGCTTTTTGAAACTAATTTTCCCTTGGTCTTTTCGATGACACTTTACTGAGAAAGCGCTGAGCCCTGATGTGTAACTGCAAACTCCACCTGGGGCGAGGGACCCAGCTGCGCTCTATTCTGCCTCTCGCATCTTCAAAAGTAATAAAGCCTCAGTGACTGGAATTTAACCATCAATTTTGCTGATGAGGCAGCAGAAAAACTAGAAGCTAGTTCCAAGACAATAGCTGTGCTGGACCCAACAGATGCTAACTGGAGCACCAAATTGTGGCTGCACACTTCAGTCAGCAGCCAGGACCAAGGCCCAGGCACTGGCGTGCTGCTGGAGAAAGGGGCATTTTAAAATTGTCACCTTGCTGCCCCTAACTCCGACTTTAAAGGAGCTTCCCTGATAATTGCGGGTTATTTAAAATCTGATCTCCCCTGTTAAAATCCAAACAAACAACTTAGAAATGCCTTAAGTGGATTCCCTGGAGACCAATCTAACCTAGAAAATGTAATAACGCAAAGCCCAGGCAGCTGGGATTTTGTTCGTACCTCGATTCAGTGAGCAGAACCCTGAGGGGGTCTGAACCCACAGTTTATTTATTCTTTATTGGCTCTTTTCCAGGGGTGCTGTCAGCCTCCAGCTAATGACAATACCAGCAGCAGCTGGGGTAGCTGGAATCCAAAGAAGAGTGAGGAGCTGATAGGGAGAAATATAAGTGTGGGCTCATGTCAGCATTCATTACTGTCCAGGCCCTGAATCTTATGTTTTTAACAGTTCATTCAGCAGAGAATCTGTAGCCCCTGAGAAAAGAGTGCTTCTTGGGACTAATCAAGCTGGCCCTGGAGACAGAGACGGTAACAAGCCTCTTCACGCCACCACGCACAGACCTAGTTCATAGCTGCTCAGAGAAGCTTGTCCTGGCCCGTGGGACAAGGTGGAGGCCTACCCCAAGTCACATTCCAAACTGGCTGTCTCCTGGTCGAGTCTAACTCAGATGATGTCTGAGCTCACATTTCACACACACACACACACACACACACACACACACACACACACACACACGGAATCCGTGTTTGCTCCCTGAGGAATTCAGGGCTGGTAGAGTCCGAGTCCCAGGGAAATGAAGGATGCGGGGCAGCAACTTAACTGCTCTCTGGTCAGCCTGGTCTTGTAAAGCAACCATCCTCTCACTCCAATCACCTTTCCAGAGCTCCCAGGCTGAGGAACGAAAGCAATCCTCCCTGTTCTCTTGGGCCCACCTGTAAACAAAAGCAAAGTATTTCCAAAATGGTCTCAGCAAAGGAACAGAATGAAGTTCACTGGCCCACAAGGGGTAGGTTCTTGCTCTAGAAGAGCCTAGATTGTGTTTCTCTAACAAGATGAAGAGGGTCTTCCTAGCTGAGGAGACATCAAAAGCAGACAGAGGAGCATTCTTATAGAAATAGCAGGTTAGTAACACTAAACAGAGGAGGTTTTTCTGATTTCTGGCTCTCACCTGTCTGCAATCTAATCCAAGTACAGAGCCTTAGGCTCTAAGAAGACTGGTGTTTTGCTTTCGGTGAAAATCTATAGCCTGAATCACGGAACCAAATGTCCAGTTCGCCCCCTTCCTTGGGTCTGGATCTATCTGCAGAGCCACTGCTATGCAGCATCTCCACTTTAATGTTTTAGGTGATTATTGAATTCCATTCACCCAAAATTAAACTTGTGATAGTCTCTCTCAACCTGGTACTCTTCCTATGACATCTCCATGGACGACCCCATCATCATCCCAGTCACTCTAGCCAGAAACTGGGAATTGTCTTTGACATTTTCCTCTTCATCACCCGCCCCATGTTTATTTGATCTTGGAATATGTATTTGTTCTCTCCCAAACGTCTCTCAAATATACCCTCTCCCCATCTCTACAAACACTATCTTTCTAATCCAAACAGTTTTTGTCTCTCTCCCAGAACGCTGCCATTGATTCTCCTTTTGTTTCTGTACTTTCACCTTTGCTCCTCTGCATTTAATTCTTCACACAGTATCTAGAGTGACCTCTTTGTAATGCAGATCTGATACATCAAACCCATATTTATACCATTCCCATGGCTCTTAGGACAAAAGCCAAATCCTTAGTTTGGCCTGTAAGGTTTTCCATAGAGCAACTGCTACTTATCCTTCCAGCTCTACTTGCTGTCCTCTAGACACGCTTTCCCCTTGGTTCCTCAGAGGTGCTGTGCTCACCTCCTACCACAGAAATGGACACTTACCGCTCCCTGTCCCCCAGTGCTCTTCTCCTCCTATGTCATGGTCACTTCTTCAGGGGATCCTTGCTGACCTCCTGATCAGATCAGTTTTCCTATCACAGGAAAACTGCATCAAGTATCTCCCTTTCAACACCCTTACCATGGTCTTTCTTCTGAGACTATGTGATCATAGTGTCCCTGCCTTGCAGTTTGCTGTGAGCTGCACAAAGTCCATTTTTCCTCATTAATGTATCCCCTTTACAATGATGCATAGTTGACATTCAAAAATTGTTTAAGAAATTTATTATGTTCTAGAGGCAATAAAACAATGTCTACAGGTTCTTGAAGGAATAAATGTTATGGCCCAAGAGATTACTTTAGGTTTTAATTTTACTTGGAATGTATCACTCTCTCCTTGCTTTAAAAAGTTAAAATCCTACAGCTAACATTAGCAGGGTGTTTGACTACTACCACTCCCAACACTACACTACACATACACACACACACACACACACACACACACACACAGAGTCTATTCCTTACTTAACAGAAATAACTACTGTTGAAAATTGGGTATGTATTCTTTCAGAATTTTCTTTATACCTTTACATATATACACATGCACCCAGAAAAATACTTAACACTAGTTTGCAAGAATGAGGGGGTAAAGTCCTTGAGAATTTTCAACTTGGATAGGTTGTCCTTTACTTGAAAAGACAACAGCATTCCCAGATATTCAAGCACTAAAAAAAATACATCACCCATTTTTCCTAAAAAAAAAAAACTTTTGAAAAATCATTTCATCTAAGGGGAGATAAAAATTGTAAGAACAAAGGACTCATGGCTAATCTCCACACAGTTTACACACCAGAGCTGTATTTATGTTTTCAGATGAAGTCTGTGGTCAGAGGACCAGCTTTCTTTACAATGTTTTATGCTATTTTTCTTTTTTTGTTTCCATACCATTCAGTGCCAGGAAACTGGCATATACCTCAGTCCCTGGTGATTGCTAATTTTGTCTAATAATGTTATAAAATAATAATGCTGTTCCATTCCTTACTAATAATGACCAAACTCCATGTGGATAGGATGCTGTTCCAGGAGAACTGCTAGAAAAATCTTTTTCTTTTTTTTTCCTCTGCAAAAGCATAGCTGTAGGAAAAGCATATCATTCCTTTAACTGCCAAAGGAACTGAGATAAGATTAGCTGTTTTAAAATTCAATTTTTATTTTTTAAGTGGTAAAGAATAATAAACCAGATGCTGTCTATCATTTACACTTCATTTTTTATCTAATATCTATGCAGGTATCTGTTATTGGTGCTTAAAAATCAATATAAAAATGAACTATGTTTTAAAACACATATAAAAAAGTACACAAAAATGTTAACAATTGCTATATATGAATTTAATTAGTAATTAAAACAAATATTTATTGAGATCCTGTTTAATGACACGAACAAGAGATGACACAGCAGGCAAGACAGACAAGAAAGGGTAGTAGAATTCTGGCTGCTTTATCTCTATTTTACTATGCTCTATAATAATTTATACTTTCTACAAAGTTGAACATTTTTCTCACATTGGGGGCTTGTTAACATTAAACTATTCACAGCATTCTTTTATAATATTTTTAAACTTGTTCACATAAGTAGTTTTGTCTGCTATCTCATTCTTGGTATTATTTCTTTGTGGCTTCTGCCATTTTTTTCTTAATTCTTCCAGAGATTTGTCCACTTTTAAAGCTTTTCAAATAAGAATTTTTATTTTCATTGATCCTTTTACTGTAACTTCTTTTCCCTAGATCATTAATTTCTGTCTTTTGTTGATTGCTTTCTTTCTTCTATGTGTTTAGAAGTTTATCTATTCTTTTTAACTTCATAATGTGAATTCTAAGCTTACTTATTTTCAGCCTTCTTTTCCAACATGGACATAATAGGCTATAAATGTTTTCTCTAATTACCATTTATATTTAAGACTATAAATTTCCCTCTGAGTACACTATCATACATTTCAATAGATATTGAATATTGTTCAATATCTAACAATATTGTTGCTTAGCTCTAAATGCAAAAGAATCCTGTGATACCTACAACCTGTATCTTGCTTGAATTTATATCCACCACAATCTGTCACAGTCTAGTATATCTGATCTAAATTTTCCAATAATTTCCAAGCAAGAAGCCATAGTACTAATTAGCACTAACAGTATTATAAATAAGTACTGACTGGAGCATAAATTGTCTAAAATCTGAATGCAGAAACTGACCAAACAGGCTAAGACCACATAGCATTTGTTTCCTGTGAAGTTGTCAGTTCATTAATTTGGTAAACAATCTAATTTTTCTTTCTCTCACCTTGAATAAAAATTATTTCCCAAGAATCCTTGGGAGGTCATTTTTTAGACTGTATCTCACATATGTCTATACATCTATTGATGTGTAAAAGTCTTTAATAACAACTTGGCTAGTACTCAGCTCAACTAGTGCTGTTTGCTTTAATACACCTTTTAATACCCATGATTTCTGACATATGGATAAGCTAGAAGTAACCATGAAAGTTTACAAACAGGTATCTTCTCAAGTTATCTTTTTGGTGTTTAATTTCTAATTTGTTAGCATTGCAATCATTGAATATGATCTGAATAATCTCACATCTTTAAAATTTGTAAGGACTTAATTAATTACTTTAAATCAATTTTTATAAATGTTCCCTGAGAACTTAATACAAATATATATATATATAGGTTTCCCCCATTATTTCAAAGTATAGTGTTGCTATGAAACAATTAGTAAGCCAAAATGGTGAAAGCAAAGAGTATGTCCTGCTTTCTGTAAGTTTGTCTTAAGCCACTTTAATTTTACGAAAAATCTACATCAGTACAGTAACATTTCTTTTGTAAAAGTGAAAATCTTCTTTGGGTATCCTTTGGTGAGCAAAAACAGCCTATCTTTCAATCAGGTCCAGGTCATTCTTGAACCAAAACAGTTCTTTCCTAATGCATTTACATTGACACATACTGGAAACAATGAGCCTCCACTGCATGAGGAAGCTGTCAGGTAACATCATATTCAGTGGCTAAAAACTGAAAGCTTTTTCTCTAAGATTAGGAATAAGACAAGTGTGCCTGCTCTCATCATTATTATTTAACATAGCACTGGAGTCCCGTCCAGAGCAATTAGATAATATAAAGAAATAAAACATATCCATGTTGGAAAGAAAAAAGTAAAATGGCCTCTGTTTGCAAGTTACATGATATTATACAGAAAAATTGACCAAAAAACTGTTATAACGAATAAACAAATTCAATGAATTTGCAGGATACAAAATCGACATACAAGTATCAGTTGTGTTTCACTGACCACGAATATCTGAAAAAGGAATAAAGAAAACAATATCATTCACAATAGGATCAAAAGTAATAAAATACTTAGAAATAAGTTTATACACTGAAAACTATAAGAAATTGAAGAAAAGCCAAATAAACAGAAAGGTATCCCATCATCATGTAGCAGAATAATTATTTGTGAAAATGTTTATATGACCCAAAGCCATCTATTGATTCAATGCAATTCCTATCAAAATTCTATTTTAATTTTTTCACATAAATAGAAAATATAGTTCTAAAATGTGTATGGAACCATGAAAGACCCCAAATAGCCAAAGCAGTCTTTAGAAAGAGGAAGAAAGTTAAGGGTATCACACTTCCTGATTTCAGACTATGCTAAAAAGTTATAGTAATCCAAATAGTATATACTAACATTAAAAAAGACACACTGACCAATGGAGTAGAATCAAAAGCTCAGAAATAAACCAATGCATATATGGTCAATTAGTATTTGACAAGGAAGCCAAGACTTCTCACTGGAAAAAATATAGTCTCTTCAAAAACTAGTGTTGGCAAAGCTGAATATTCACATGCAAAAGAATGAAACTGGACCTCTATCATTTGCCACTCATAAAAATTAACTTGAAATGGATTAAAGGCTTAAATGTAAAACATAAAACCATAAAACTTCTACAAGAAAACAACCACAAAGGACAAGTAATAAAAGTAAAAATTAATAAGTGAGATTACATTAAGCTAAAAAGCTTCTGCACAGCAAAAGAAATAATCAATAAAATGAAAGGATAACCTACAGAATGAGAAGAATATTTCTAAGCCATATATCTGATAAGGGGTTAGTATCCAAAATTTATAAGGAACTTACAAAACTCAATACCACAAAAAACTAAACAAACATATAATTCAATTTAAAAATGGGCAAAGAACCTCAACAGACATTTTTACAAAGATGATATTCAAATATCCAACAGGCACATGAAAAGGTGCTCAACATCACTAATCATCAGCAAAATGCAAATCAAAATCACAGTGAGATATCATCTTACACCTGTTAGAATGGTTATTATCAAAAGTCAGGAGAGCCCTGGCTGGGTAGCTCAGTTGGTTGGAAAGTCGTCCAGATGCACCAAAGTTGTGGATTTGATCCCTGGTCAAGCTGTTCTCTCTCTCTCTCTCTCTCTCTCTCTCTCTCTCTCTCTCTCTCTCTCTCTCTCTCCTTCCTATATTTCTAAAAAATAAAATAAAATATTAAAATTACTAATTAAAAATAAGAAAGAGATAGTGCTAGTGAATAGGAAACCCTTGTGCACTATTGGTGGTACAGCTATTATGGCAAACAGTATGGAACTTCTTCTAAAACTTAAAAATAGAACTATCACGTAACCCACCAATCCCAACCCTGGTTACACATCCAAAGGAAGTAAAATCACCATCTCAAAGAGATGACTGTACTCCCATGTTCATTGCAGCATTATTTATAATAATTTAGACATGAAATAACCTAAGTGTCCATAACAGAGGAATGGATAAAGAAAATTTGATACATGAGGTCTATCCCAAAAGTATCAGCCACACAAACTGTTTTAATTATATTGACATTGGCTGGATAGTTTGGAACAGACCTCATAAATAATAATAGTCCATTACATATAATAGAATATTATTCAGCCATAAAAAAGAAAGGAAATTCTGTCATTTGCACAACCTGGAGAAAACTTGAGGACTAAGTGAAATAAGTCAGAAGGAGGAAGGCAAACTAATAATAATAATAATAACCAAACTCATTAAAATAGTAGATTGGTGGTTATATGGGTGAAGGTAACAAAAAGGTACAGACTTTCAGTTATAAGATAAATAAATAAGTTCTGGGCATCTAATGTAGAACATGGGGACTATAGGTAACAGTACTATATAATATTTTTGAAAGTTGCTATAAGAGTAAATCAGAAAAGCTCTTACTACCCTCATTACAAAAATACAAGAGTAACTATGGGGTGATGGATGTATTAACTAACCTTATTGTCATGATCATTTAAAAATATACACATATATCCCATCATAATGTTGTACACCTTAAAATTAGATAACGTTATTTTACCATTATATCTCAACAAACCTGGGGGAAACAAGTTCTATGTTGCTCCATATTGACAGGACTGGAGGTAGCTTTATTTTTCCTAAACCATTCTACCACATACTCTTATATTTCTGGGCATTGGAAGGGTCTGATTCCTATATATTTACCTACTATCTTTCCTTTTCATCACTCCCTCCTTGCTTGCTTCCCTACTATCACCTACCATTGTTGGTTCTCTTTTGGTCTCTTCCTTAGACCTTCCCTCACCCCCAGGCTTAGTACTGGATAGCCTTACCTTTATCTGAAATCCCCAGGGCCTACCACAGCGGCTGGGCTATAGAAGGCCTTCAGTAAATGTCTTATGTGAAGGATGGACTTCAATGGTACAACATACATGCAAGGAAGTCCCCAGTGCAACAAGACACAAAGCCTCAAACTCCACTGCTGAAGAAAAATCCTTTCTTAAAAAGCCTGTTGTTTGATATCTTCATTAAAAATAAAATGCAAGAAAGCCAGTAACTCTGACAAGAGCAACAAATCAACTTGTTTCCACTGATGGCTGCCTTACTTCTAATGGCTCTAATTAGACATCTGGGAGAGAACCATGAGCTTGAATTCAATTCGCAGCCATCCAGACAAATGCTTGAGATGGTGTTTGCTGGAAACCAGGAGAATGCAGGAATAGACCAGATAAATTCTAGAGCCCTGGCTGGTGGTGGCTCAGTGGATAGGCCCCAGTCTGCAAACCCAGAGGTTGCTGGTTCGATTCCCAGCCAGGGCACATAACCAGGTTGCAAGCCAGGTCTCCAGCCAGGTCCCCAGTTGGAGGCAGGTGAAAGGCAACCATACACTGATGTTTCTCTCCCTCTCTTCCTCCCTCCCTGCGCTTCTCTCTAAAAATAATAATGAATTTTAAAAAAATTCTAAAGGTGGGTCCAGAAGGGGTAACAAGCAGCAGGGAGAAGTCTTGTGTGTGTGTGTGTGTGTGTGTGTGTGTGTGTGTGTGTGTGTGTAGGTATCCACCTAGAGAATTGTTTGAGGTTTAAATGACACAAGAGTCTTGGTGAGCTAAAAAGCCCTAAGCCAATCTTCAAGATTGTTATTAGTATTGTAGAAAGAAAACGTTTGTGAAATGCCCGAAGGAATGTCACACGATTCAGGATTCAGGCTGGGGATGACCCTGTTTAGCTACAGGTGCAGGGAAAGCAAGGATCTCAGGGTGTCTTTGATTGGTTTCAGACTGTGCAAGCTGCCACCCTCCCAGCTAGCAAAGGGCAGAATTACTCTAGTGTAGTGCAGGTCATGGGGAGTGATTACAACAAATCCCACAAGAGCCCTCAGGCATCTGGAGTCCATTGGGCTGAGCTTCCTTCATGCTGGCTAGTTTCCTCTCAGAAACCTGAGCATCAAGCAGGTGAATCCCCCAAAATCCACCTTTCTTCTCCCCTTTCCTTTTAAAGATACCTCAAGGAGCAATGCACCAGCAGTCAGCCCTTCAGGGCCCAAGGTGAGCTTTGCTTCCAAATGCTTAACCAGAACACGAGGGTAAGGAGGAAACATAAGGCATAAAACCTGCTTCCAGCCCTGGGTAGTGGCACAGTGGATGAGAGGCTGGCCTGTGAACCAAAAGGTCATTGGTTTGACTCCCAGCCAGGGCACGTAATCAGGTTGCAAGCCAGGTCTCCAGCCAGATCTGTGGCTGGAGGCAGGTAAAAGGCAACCATACATTGATTCTCTCCCTCTCTGCCTCTCTCCCTTCCCCTCTTTCTAAAAATAATAAAAAATTAAAATCTTTAAAAAAACCCTGCTTCCCCAGCACAGTTGCTCTGGGAATTCTCTTAGCTTCACAGTCCCTTCCCTCCCTCACAACTTTTAGCTCTTTTTATTTTTTTAATTTTTTAATAAAAACAAAATGAACAGATGATTCCTTAACACTCAATAGTTTATTTGTTTAACATGAATACAAGAGTTCAGCATAAAGTAAGGGAATTAAACATAGAGGCTTGCATTTGTATCATCCATTCGATGGATCCAAGCCAAAACAGTGAGGGAGACGGACCACCAGGACGAACAGAATGAGAGTTCCAAACCCCCAAATAATGGGTCTTTGCCCAGAACTATGTACTCAGGGTATTCTAAACAGGAATTTTAAATATTGGATACGGATAGATTTATAAAGGTCCTTTTATCTTATTTCCTCGTTTGCTGAAACTTTGCTCTTGCAAGGCTGAACCCTGCCTAGGTGGTCGTTTTAGACCCTTCCTCCTGCCGTGTCCAGCCCCTCCTGGGGGAGCTCTGCTCAACCATGCAGTGGCAAGTGGGAAAAAATAGGACAATGGCAAGACAAGAGATGTAAGTTGGACAGGAATTATAATAAAAATCTCTTCCTCATGTTTTTCCCTACATGGGTTACAATTAAACAAATATAATGAATTTTCTGCTTTAACCCAAAACACTTACAGATTTAGCTTTCTGGAACAGACTCTAATTGCATTAATGAAGTGAAAATGGGGATGGAATTTAGAAAAGAAAAAAAAAGACAAATTCAAGAGGAAAAAATAAACTGCTCCAACTTATAACGTGGGTCGGAAGAAAAAACAGGGACTTCACAAAGGCACCTAGAGGCTACCTTCAGTTGCAAAGTGCCCCCCAGAAGCCTAGCACATTTCTTCTGGAACCCCAGCTTCAGAAGACAGGGCTGGAAAATGCTGCGCTAGCACTTACAGTAGCCAATGACAGCAGCTGTGCTGAGGGAGGCCGCAGCATCCTGAGAAGAACTAAGAGAATAGAAAGCAGTTGAGAGCATGACCTCTCAAGTTGGATAAAACACAAAAAAATAATCCTCCTGGATCAGACACAACACTTGACATATGCCATCACTACAAACTGCCCTACAGATATGGATGCAAATTCTGGCGCCCTTGACTACCTTTGGGAATGAGAGCACATAATTTCTCATAGCTTTGGTTTCTTCATTTATAATAACATTAGCTTCCTGATTAGGGCAGTGATGAAGGTCAAATTGGAAAACCCTTTAGACACTGTATCTAGCCATCAGGGCTAAATAAATCTTGGCTAGTTATTATTAACTATTCTTGCTCATGTTATCAGGAACTGCAGCACTGTTTGCTTGCCTTGAAGGTTAAAGCCATATTTTCATATATTCTGTTCTTCAACAAGTCCCAGAGATAATGTCGATGTCTCCCTTACTCTCTTTTTGTTCATGGACCTTTCCCTAAACTGGCCTACAACATGGAGGCATCTATTTAAAAAAAAAAAAAAAAAAGTACAAAAATCAATTTTATTTCTATATAATAGCAATGAAAATTTATAATACAATATCAATTACTCTCATGTTAGAAAAAGACATGTATAAATACAAAAAATATATACAGGATGTTTTTGATGGAAATGACATCACCTTGGTGAATAAAATCAAAGGTCTACATGGAGGTATCTACCCTGATGGCCCATGTTGTATGTTTCAATTTTATGTCTGCTGAGAGATGAGTTTCTGCTTTTTCTTTTCTTTTTTTAAATAAAAGGTGGAAGATAAAGCTCCTGATACATGGGCACCCAAGGTTGGCCTTCCATGGCATCCACTTGTGTGAACATCTTTTCCAATGTGTTTGTCAAAAATAAAGGTTTGCTTTGTCAAAAATGTTAGGTTTCTTTTCTGATGTTATTTTAGCTCTTTGAATCCTTCACTCCCAGGACACGTGAAAAACAGTATGGGAGGTTCCAGTTTGGCTTAATAATAAAGAACTTTTCTGAGACCAGCTACAAAGCAATGCTGCTCCTTAATGTAATGCCTGCCCTGCATTCTCAATGCTGTTCCATCAAATATACCTCCTGAGCGCTGGTATTATAAAGACTATCCTTGCTCTTCAGTGGGGTTCTATTGGTTTAGTTCACTGAGAATAGAAAACTCTTAAGAACCACATATTTGGAGATGGAAATGACCCTGGAGACTATAGATTTAATAACTTTTAAAAATAAGACCTAGAGAGGTCAAAGAAAGGAAGGTCCACACATCTAGAGGCAAAGCCAAGATTAGAAACAAATCTCTTTTGGGGTTTAGGACTCTCCACTCTCCACATTCAGACAGAAACCTGGTCCAGATTTTCTATTCTCACCAAATACTCATTTATTCCTAGTTTGCTCATTGGTGTCTTGAAGGTGGCCCTGAACACAGTAGCCATGTGTTTGTGAGAAGTGCAACTTCTCTGATCAGCAGCTCCTCTTTATCCATTGTTACATTGACACTGACATTTTTCAGCAAGCCAACAGTTCTCCAGCCTCATATTATTCATCAAAATGGAGATGGACAATTTGTTCTGTGACTGCCATGAGGAAAGTTAAAAGTCCTGAGGTCTGTTTTCCCCTAATCTCTTCAGGGTGTTCACCAGTCTTCAGACCACAGCCATTGGTTATCCCTGCAGGTCTCTGCCACCAACTGTGACGATTGATGTTTTGAACATGCAAGAAAGCTTCCTGATTTTGTGTCTAAAAAGCAGGGGTCCCCAGAAATGAGGAGTCTGGTTCCTGAGGAAACTGTCCTCCTCCTGATTGTCTTCTGAGAGGAAACCAGAAGACCCTTTCATGAAGAGCAAGAAGAGGGAAGCCAAAATAGAGAGAGGGGCTTTAAAATATTGAGAAATTGATAGAATGAAAGTCATAGAGACAGGAGAGGAAGAACACAGCCATCTAAAAAGAGGAGCAAATGAGAAAGCTGAAAAGTAAAGCCAGGAGCTGGTGAGGCTCGCAGCAGAAAGAGCTCTGAGGACAGATGGCAGCTGCTTCATGGAAAAGCCTGTTGGTACCATCATGGGTCTGAGGCATTGCAGAATGTGCTTTTGGCGTAAGGATTATTTTTTCTTTACTTTTATTAGCTTTTAGTTTCTGCCGAATTTGCTCCTGGGCCATACGTGTTTGTTTCTTCAGTTTCTTCCTCGTCTGGTTTAGGAAGAGTCTGCTTTTTTTTTCAGTGAGGATCATCTCTGTGTGGCCTGGAGCACTCATGTGTGGGTGAATCCACCCATGAACTCTGTGAGTGCTGCGCTGCATCTTGGGAGCTTGTTTACCTGGATGGGCTCAATGACCAGGGCATCTATATCTACACCCGTAAGCTCAGCATCATTCTCTGCATCGTTAAGTACATGTGGCAAAAATTCAACACTTTCAATGGGGGCCCAATCCTACTTGTTTGGCCCGGACTCACCTACCAACTCCACCAATGTGACAACAGAATGGCACACGTTGCTTCTGTAAACTGACATCCTTCAGATGCTTGGTGGCTTTTTGGATATGCTTACCCTTGATGGCATGGGCAGTCCCACAAGTGTTCTTAAAGTGAATACAAAGATTTGAACCTCTCAATTTGCATGATTTTGTGTGCTCTTCTAAGTCAAGTGAATAGCGAACCGTTCTTAGAGGTCACCTCATGGCATTTTTGGGAAGAACAGTATAAGGATGAGCTTGAGTGAAGGCAACTGAGAAGCAGGTGTAAGGAAGCTCTCTGCCTTCCTCCTATTTATCCAAAAGCAGGGCATGAGCTTGTAAAGGTCGCTCCCCTCCCTTGGCTACCATCCTAGAGAGAAGTTAATCACCAGGGACAGTTCTATACCCTTATCAGTCCACAAATGGCACCAGAGGAACCTACACAAACCTTACTAACCAGCCCTTATTGCCCATTAGGATCCCCATATATTTACTTCCTACAATTTGTCACCCTAGAAACTCAAAATCCTTTTCCTTTTTTAGCCACTTCTCTAACATGTGTTGTTCTTTTGTTCTGATGCCATATAAACCCGACTTCTAACCATTCCTTTAAGTTGCTCATAACTAGGTGTTCCTACGTGCATTCGATCAATGCAGATGATAATAAACTTGTTTATTTTCTTGTTAATCTCTTTTTTGTCAGCCTAATTAATAAGACCCCAGCCAATGAACCTAACATGGTGTTACAGACTAAAATGTATATGTCTCCACAATGTTCATGTCTCCACAATGTTCATATGTTGAATGAGTGTGACCACATTAGGGGGTGGGGACTTTGGGAGGTTAGTACGACATTCAGGCAGAGCCCTCAAGAATAGGATTAAGGTCCTTATGAAAGAGACCTTTGAGTGATCCCTCACTCCTTCTGCCACGTGAGGAAGCAGAAAAAATATGGTGTCCCCAGACTCTGAATCTTCTGTGTCCTGATCTTGGACTTGACAGCCTCCAGAACTATGAGAAATAAATTCTCAGAAGTTTTTTTGTTTGTTTGTTTTGTTTTAATCTAAACAACTCTGTATGCCTGGGGGATTTTCTGGACTTAGAGCTTTGGTTCATGATCCTCCCAGGAGCAGGTTGGGTTTTTATATTTAAGCTCAATATTCTGCAGTCTTATTACTATACTTACAGTTTGCTGCATATATCTAATTTAAACATCTTTAAAATCTTTAAAATACAGTTTATCTTTAAAGATGAATAAAGATACTTTTTAGGATTCTCATTTGAAACTATTACTGAGGAATTCAGTGTGGCAGATAGAGACCCGGTGGTGTGCCCCTTTCCCTCCTTGTTTTCCTATGCTATAGTGCATGCAAAGCCAAAATACTCACCTTCCCAGTTTCCCTTACAGCTGGGGGAAGCCAGATGATCCCTGAGGAGGTTTTCTCCTCCCAAACGTAAAAAGAAAATCTCAAAAGGAGAAAGATTAGATTTCTCCCCTTCTTTCTGCTGAAATTCAGAAAGAGATGCTTGGAGGCACAGCAGCCACCTGCAAACCATGAAGATGAACCTGAGGGTGGAAAGCAGGAGGCAGAGGAGACCGGATCTAATGCCCCCATAAACCACTACACCAGCCTAGGACTGCTTATCTCCAGGCTTCTTGATATAGGAGAAAAACAAGCACCCTGCTGGTTTAATCTACCGTGGGGTAAAGAAAAACAAAATGTGAAGGACTTTAAAATGGACCAATCGTCTTCAAAGGAAAATGAGTCATTATCTAATGGCAGTGCACACTCCAGGTTACCTGACTATGGGGTCTCCACATGTTTCAGTGTTGCTGAGCTATTTTATAGTAAATTATATGAAACTGCCAGCAATGTAAATGACTCTGGCCTGTAAATATGCAATTGAATTTTGTTGGCAGAGGTGCAGCTGATCTCCCACAGTTTTACTCAACTAAGCAAATTAATTTTATTATTCCTCCTTGCCCACATCTGCCTCTGGCCTCTGACTTTTCCTTGAAATTGGTTTTAATATCTTACTGGTTCCTTCTTTAATAATGAGTTAAATAAAATAATTGGTATGTTTTCATTCCATATTTGGGTTTTCTATTACTTGCAGTCTTACTAAAAATAATCTTAACTGATGCATATACCTAGCGTGACTATATCCAAGTAAACTGATACCTAAGTAAGTGCTGAAGCCACTACCGCCACAGAAAAAGTAAAGCAGGAGAAACAACTCCTTCTCTTGGACTCCGATCAAGCCAGTGTCAACTGGCCTTAGCACACACATGGCCCTTTCTATTCATTATCCCTCTCAGCAGAGAAAGATCAGGGGCAGTTGCTTGAAAACAGTATACTTTCCTCACAAATTCCTGAGATATTTTGGCAGCAGAGAAAATAGGCTTTAAGAAAGTCCAGAAGGGTCTGTGTGGCTTTTACTTTATTGCTGGTGCTGACAGTTGAGGGTTTGGCTTCGAGGTGAGCTTGTACACAGTTCAAGGAAGGACGCATCACCCCTGCTCCCTCTACTCTCTTTCTCTCCCCGCAGCAAGACTCCAAAAGAGAGAAGAAAGGTTCATTAGGGTTTAGGTTCTTTGGTCTCTGACATAAGAAGAAAAGTTCAAGCACCCTTTTCCTGGTCCTCTGTATTATTTGTCCAACCTTCTATGGCCCCAGAATGTGTCATACCTTCCCTTGATAGCAATCCCTTGAGGGCTAGGGACATGGTCTTTGGGATGCCCCTCATAAAGCATCCAGCACACTAGGGGCATTTCATTTTAATTAAAGAGCATACTGGTAATTGCAATAAAAAATTAGCATTTTTCTTTCTCCCAGGCAATAACCTCAGTTATATGCTAATAAACGTGGGGACATTTTGCATGAGACTATTAGAGCACGTCACCTTCCATCTGACTCCCACATGATCTGACCTTCAGGAGGAGTTGAATTCTACTGTGTGAAGGTGTACTCTCCTGTGTACTAACCTGTTAAATGTTGGTGGTAGTCCAGAAAGCACTGTCTAGAGGTGAACAAGAGACCAAAGTTCAAAAGGGAAAGTCTTAACATTCAAAAGAGAATATTTGAACAATCATGCTATTTAAGCCTAGGCATATTTCATCTAAAGGACAAGCAAAAACCTCTCCTGGGGGAAAGAATGCTTGAAAACTGTCCTCCTGCAAAGACATGGATTCTAAAATAACCTTCTACTGGCTGGGTCTGAAGTACTTTTCTGGAAAAGTAAATTAGGGTTTTAAGATGGTAGTATATGAATGATGTTAAATGGTCCAGGACAAGGCTTTGGAATCAGACAGATGCTGGTTGTTTGTCACATTAAATTAGATACATAGGGAGCTTGACAGGATGCCTGGCACACACAGCACCAGTAAATGGTCATCATTGATGAGGACAGCATAGTGTATCTGGCTTGTATGGCCTCCCCTTTGAACGCTGATGGCCTAGACTTAGCCAGTGAGATTCAGCAGGTGAAGCAGAATGTTTTAAAGAGAGACTGGTAAGACAAAAGGCACCGGAATCAATTTCACAGCAATAAAATGGGGACGAAGATTTTGTCTTATTCAGCCTGTGTCTCCAGTGCCCAGATAGGTCCTGACACATGGAAATCATTAAGTAGCTATTTGTTGAACCCATGAAAGATGGAGCAGCAGGAGGTCCAGCTTCCTTCTCAGTACTTCAGAGCACTCGGGGAGAGACAGCACTTCCATTTTTGTAGTAGTTGTCACTCCCTCTCTCTGAGCTCCTGCTCCTCTCTGGCCTTTGAGTCTTGTTCACAAAGTATGGACACATAGACACTGGCCACTTCCTCTTTTAGTCCCATTAACCTCCCTAACACAAGGCTGAGTGTGAAGTGGATCTTTTCTCAACAGCCGATGAGGATTAGAGCGTTGTTCAGGACAACAGTCGCCCTGGAAGCTGGGCAGCCCTGTCCCGGAGCCTCTAGGCCATTCCCACCACAGCAGAGCCACTATAGACCTGCTGTCTCCTGCGCACCTTTGTGTTGGGTGCTTGGAACTGGTTCTCCCATCTCCTTTCTCTCTGGAGAGACTCCCAGTGTTGGCTCCCATGCTGACAGATTGAGGGTGACAGAGGTGGCGCAGGGAGGGAGTGTCTCAACAGTTCTGCTCGGACACACCAGGTAGACCCCTTTTATCTTAATCTTTCCCTTTCAGGCTGTACCAAAATTTTGCCTTTCAGAACCAAAAAGGTCGTGATCCTATTTCTTAAAATAATCATCCTCTCTTCTATATCTACCTTAAGATACCCCTCTTACCTCCAACCCTACCCCCAAGTTCAAAGGCAAACACTTTCAACTCTCACTGTCTTTTCTTCCCCTGGCATTTACTTCCATATTATTAGCATGATGCTTACACTGCTATTTCTTGATTTCTCCACTTTTGACATTATTAATTGACTTCTGTGCCAGTCAGACCCCATAAACCTACACCAGGTAGTCCAACAGAGGTAAAATTAATCTTGGTTATTAGTTAGAAAGTGTTAGAATTCTGAAAGAGCAAGCAATGATCAGTAACCCCTGTTCCTGCCATCCCAGGGCTGGTGGGATGAGAGGAATGACCCACCCAACCAGAGGGGAACCACTGTGGCCATGGGGCAGGTCACGGAAATATTAGTCACTGTTGAGTTAGTACTATGATTACATTTTCCCTCTCAAATAATTTTTCGTTGTTCTTCCTGAAATAATTACATGTTTTGGCAATTTACTAAAAAACCAGTGCCAAGTGTTGCCCGACACTCACCAGCCTGTGAAACCTATCTCACACTCTACTCTGCTTGATCCGACACAGAGATAAAGTGTTTCAGAATGTGTCACCCCAAAAGATGCTGCTTTGGCATGTTGGCGATTCTGAGCTGAAGGCACTTAAAAAACAGCAGACACTGAAAGAGCTCACTCCACTCCCCTGTTCTACCTAAAGGCAGGTCATAAATTTCCCACGAGAAAGGTACCCTTCCTGTAACAGGAAGAGGAAAACAATCCTATCACCAGAGTCTGGGAGTCTACGCCAACCCTTACTCAAATAACCTTTATCTTCCATCAGTTCCCACCATGTATTTCCTAGACTCCAGCCCACAAGTCCCATTGTCTTGTCACATCCTCACAATTTACTATTCTTTGTATAAGAAGGTTTATGCTTTCTTCATTTTTATTTTGAAAATTACAAAGTACACATATTAAATGAATTTGTATGTTTTTCTCCTTTTTTTTTTTTTTAATTTTTTCTTTTCCTTTTCTTCCTGGTAAAGCCCGCAGGTTCTGGCTCCACCTGGACCAATCAGAAATCATAAAGAGGGAACAGACACCTAAAACCTTTCTTTATTAATATTGATTTCTCTTTGTATTGTGACTTTCTCCGCACCCTCCTCCCCTCCTTTTTTTTCTCCTTTTAATTTGTCTTATGTTAAGTTTCATTCTTAGGCTAGTCACAGAATTTGAGAGGGCAGAGAGTTTTCCTCCCCTACTCAGACAAGTCATCAGTTCCAAGTACCTTCCCTGGAGACGCTCCTGCTACCCCTCTCCCCTGCCTGCACTGGTTGCTGTCTGGGCCTAGAGCACAGCTGTCATCCCAGGATCTCCTATCACTGTCCTGCACAAAGGCCTCCATAGCATTTTCCTTCTTGGTTTACTCCTTCATGCTGAAGCATGTTCTCCATAGAAAACTAAAAGTACACACTCTGGCTGGTGTGGTTCAGTGAGTTGAGTGCTGACCTGAGAACTGAAAGGTCACTGGGTCAATTCCTGATCAGGGCACACACCTGGGTTGTAGGCCAGGTCCCCATTTGGGGGCGTGTGATAGGCAACCCATTGATGTTTCCTTCGTTGATAGATGTTTCTCTCCTGTTTCTCTTCCCTTACCCCTTTTTCTAAAAAATAAATAAAATAAAATCTTAAAAAAGAAAAACTAGAAGTACAATGTTTGAGTCATGGTTGTCTGAAAACATCTTTATTCCATCCTTACACTGGATTGGATTCCAGATTGATAGTTGTTTGTCCTTTAGTATTTTAAAGGCATCACTCCATTTTCTTGTAACCTCCAATGTTCCTTTTGAGCAATTCAAGTCCATTCTGATTTCTGATCCTTTGTATGTGACCTTTTTTCTCTCCAGAATCTCTTAGGGTTTTCTCTTTACCCCTGGGGTCTGTCCTTAGTCTGGATCTTTTTTTTTTTTTTTTTCCATTGTGTCGGCCAGGGTCTTTTCATCCAGATGAGGAGTCAGGCAACACTTTTTGGAAAGGACATGCTAGTAAATAATTTAAGTTTCATAAGCCACACAGTCTCTGCCATAACTTCTCAAGCCTATCATTCTAGCGAAGCAGCCACAGATAACATGTAAACAAATAGGCATGGGTGTGTTCCAATAAAACTTTATTGACAAGACAGTTAGTAGGGTGACTTTGACCCATGGACCATTATTTATTAAACTCTGATCTTGACTCTAGATTCTCATGGTCCTCAGGTCAAGGATATTTTCTTGTGTTATTTATTTGATAATATCCTCCTCTTTATCTTCTCTATTCTCCCTTTCTAGATCTCCTGTTAGTCAGGTGTTGGCCCTCTTACATTGATTCTTTAATATTCTTTTCTTTCTTATTTTCCACATTGGTCTTTTTGTTTTACTTTATGGAATTTCTCCCACTGAATTTTTTTTTTAAGATTAAAAAAAAGATTTTATTTGTTATTTTTAGAGAGAAGGGAGGGAAGAGAGGCAGGGAGGGAGAGAAACATTGTAAGTTTGCCTTTCACCTGTCTCCAGCTATGGACCTGGCTGGAGACCTGGCTTGCAACCTAGTTATGTGCCCTGGCTGGGAATTGAACTAGTGACCTTTGGGTTCTCAGGCCAGCACCTTATCCACTGGGCCACCAGCCAGGGTATTTTGGTAATCCTATTATTCAATCTCTAAGGCCTTTCTTGTTCTCTGATTCTTTTTTTTTTTTTTTTTTTTTTAATTAGTAGTCAGCTGTTTTTTTGCAGATTAAATATTTTTGTCTAAGAATATTATTACCAAGGATTTATCTTTATGTTTTGTTTTACCACTATGGATAATTATCTCTGTTTCCTCTGAGCACTTTTTTTCCTAATCTTTCTTCCCATTTTTGTTTGTTCCATTTTTTTCTCTATCTTTTATGTTGACTGCTCTCCTTAAACTTCTACTGATCCTTAGCTGTTCATTCATATTTAAAAGTAAGGTGGACAAAAGTGGTAGGAGAATAAAAGTTACCAAAAAGTAATAACTATCAAAATGTAGTTCTATAAGCTTTTATCAAACCAACCCTCCCCAAGAAAGGGTGGCTTGTAAACCCTGAACAAAATATTAAAAAAACAAATACATAAAGGCACTGAAGAGTGACCAAAAGTAGCCAGATTCTGGAGAAGAGCTGACATTTAGAAGCAAAGGGTCATTTCTCATTCTGTTACAACTTCTAGCCTGAGAGCAAATATCATTCTATACCAAGCAGAGGGTAAAAATTTTAATAGAAGCCCTCAGGCTTGCTGGCTTGACTAATCAGAGTCCTGGGCAACAACAAAGTGAGGGGCAATCTGGAAGGGAGAGACTCAGACCAAGGGAAGCCCCAGTTCTGCAGATAAATTCCCACCCCATCTCTGGCTGCCTCCTGACCCACAATGTGGGGGCAAGCTTTAAGCCACTTAGCTTAGATATAAAACTGATTTCAGCTGCTGCCCACCACACAAGAGAAGGAGTTTTCCCTTTGAGTTCAGACTTATTTTATAAATAAATACATGAGAAGAAATAAAATTAGAAGTGCTGAGAAGTTCTCAATGCCTAGGAGGTTCTTAAGCATCAGGATCTGAAAGTATTTCCTGTTCAGTTTCCTCAGAGAAGAAACCACCTGTCTTGATGAGGGTTAGGCCCTGGCTGTGAGCACTTGGAGGTCAGAGCCCCCTCATTCTGAATGTAGACACAAAATGCTTCCCCTATCAACCTGTGGATTACCCTCACCATCTAGTGGCCTGTCGTCATGACCTGAGCCTTCCCAGAATTGGTTCCTAAAGGGAGAATTTGGGACTGTTGGAGGGGAAGGGTTATTTATTACCTCTTGGCCAGGCTGAGGAAGGAGCTAGGACTTTAATGGAACCTAGACAGATTTTCAATCAAGCCCTTGGCTCAGCCCATGTGACTCTGCGAGGCACACTGGCCTGCTTCTCCCCAGTGCCCTTGGGTCACTGAAGCCATAGCTTCACCAGTCATTTCTTCATCTTTCCATCCTCTAAGGATGCACGGACATCTGTCATAGCTTCCCGCATTTGCTCTATCCTGTGCTTCAGAGCATTTCATCCTTTGGCCATCATTAACAGTGAAGTTACAAGAGGAAGGAGAACTGGATGTCTTTCATAGTTTTTTCCACATTTCCTGTATCCTGTGCTTCAGAGCATTTATTCTTTGACAATCATTAATAATGAGGTTGCAGGAGGAAGGAGAGTTGACTGCAGCGGGTCAAACTGCCATGTTTAATGGGAAGGAATTATGATTTTAGAATAGGCTCAGCACCTAGTATCGGGTTATCATGGCATCAGGCTGCCCAGGAGAGACCACACCAAGAGAATGCTAACAAGATCAGTTCCGGTTGCCCTGGAAAGACAGGGTGGTGACAGAAACGTTTAAGAGCCACCTTCGGGTGTCCCTAACACACCCTTATTCTGTCCAAAGAGGACACAGCAACATGGGCTAAGGTGTTTAGTTCTAAAATGTTGATTTGTAGGAAAAGAAAAAAGAAGTGCAGTCTAGTTCCCTGGCAGGTCATCAGTGGCTAAAAGCCACAAATGTCCTAATGGTCTCGTTGAAACTGCCCTTCTCTAGCATCCATTGTGATTCATGCTAGGGCCTCCCTCAGGTGACCTCTGCCTGCTCTTCTCCTAGACGGAGCTTCTGGCTGCTTCCAGACTCCTTTTAAGGAAACAAAAGAGCGTTTTTCACAGAATAGGAAGGGCCACCTTGGATTCAAGTTTCCTTCCCAATTAAACTGCTAGAGAGGGAAGCCAGGCATCCTCCCTCCTGTACCTCTGGCAGGTTTCACATCTCCAGAGTACAAAGGAAGCCAAAGCTGCCTCACAGGAGTGTGAGGGTGCAGAGAAGGCCAAGGAACGGAGGCTGGCATTTCCGGAGGTGCAGCCTAGCATCTGCAGGAGGTGCTCAGTAAAAATCCTGTGGCTCTGAAAGTGAATGAGAAGGGGTTAAGTACCTCATCGAGTCCACCTGAGAGAAGGGGACCGCCTGCCTCTCAGGCTGATGTTGGAGCCAGTGCTGTGAGGACAGAGGGTAGACCCGAGAAGAAGTAGCCCCTCACGAAACTACTGAAAGCCCGCAGGCTCCACGAGCATGTGACCAATCCCAGCTTGCTTGCTTGGCCTGCCAGAGCCTCCTTTCTGCTTCCTTAGCCAGCCAATTGTGCAGAGTTTTTCTACAACTTGAGCAGACCAACTGCAACAAATCGATAGGCTCCGATCAGGAGCTGCCACTTCCCATCTGCAGAAAGGCTGTTTTCTGCAGGAAAAGAAATCAATTCCTCCTGTAGTAACTTTAGCCAGTTTCCAGGATGATGAAGCAGCACCCCCACCCAGACGCAGGGGCTCTGAACCCAGCAGGGAGGGCGTCTGCCCAGGGGCCTCAGAGGGGCTCTCCAGGTAACTTTCTGGAAGACAGAGACAACTGAGCAGGAGCCCCGCAGATGGATGGAGGCCCTGCAGACAGATAGGAGCTGTGTCCGCCCAGCCACTGTGCCCACTTCGCGCGCCGATCAACAAATCACTTGGCTGGTCCACACTTCGCCATCAGGCACATCTCTCCTTCCATCCTCACTCAGGGGTCAGAGAGAAGCCTCCCGCCTTCGCAACCCCATTCGCATTTTCTCTGAAAATAAGCAAACAAAAGTCAGCCAGCACCCCCACCCCAACCCCCCAAGCAGCCAGCAGCTCTTAGGTAGCTTCCAGAAGTAGGAAGAAAAGCATTAATCGACATCCCTTTCAAAAGAAAAGTTTGGAAATTGGCTTCTCTTCAGCGTCAGGAAAAATTGGTTTACTTTTTTTGCCTCTCTCCTTTTCACCTGAGCCAGGAGACAGGTCTCTTGGTTGTTAACCTCTCTCAGTAGGGGAACTGTCCCTCTGCCATTCCAGATACCTGAAAAGCCTGAACCTCATTTTGAAAAGGACTTCAATTCCCAAGGAGTGGAAGAGATCACACCATATAGATATACAATTGGGTTTACTGGGAAGGGGTGGAAACCTACAAGCAGAGAAGCAGCTCAGCATATGCAACACCTGGACTTCTCACCATCCCCACAGCTCAGGGCAAGTGTAGATGATCCACAAACTCCACCCTAAGTTCCCATCAAAGGGGTCTGTCCCTGGAATTCTCTGCACATTGACAGGGGAAGCGTGGGGTTGTGCTTGACATGGCTCTTCCAGACCCCACAATGGAAGGCTGGGCTTCCTGGCCAGAAGGAATGTGTGTTGCTTTGGGAATGGATTCCAATTCCATCCTTTTGGGGAGCAGCTTCTTGTTCTGTGTGACCACTTCCTGGCCTTTTTCTCTGCATGCACACACTGAGGTAATATAGTTTAGAGTCACATGCAAGACATATGCCCCCTTTATTCTTAAAACAAGTCTCAAGCTCAAGGAGGTGTGGTCCTGCTTTACCTATCTGCTGCTGACCATGCCCCCTGTAATGTGAGTAATAAAGGCTATGCTGCTCCATTCAGTCCTCCTTGTGGTTTTTCCAACTTATCTGAATGAATAATTGAGATCCCTGGGCTCTGCCTTACAAGCAAGGAACAGCTTTATGACTTCAGAACAAGCTAAACTCACTGGTAGCTTTGTGCTCCCTGGTGGCTTTGTTAGGGATGGGCCTTTGAAGCCCAGGGGTGGTCGATCTGTTGAGCTTACTCAGCCAGCACTCTGTGAAGTTGCCAGGTAGGGCGTCAGGGGAGGGTGAGGCAGGCCTGAGCTTCTGGCACATTCGTATTCATCTCTCAAACCAGAGAGAAGAAAAGCCCACAGGGATGTCCCATTCCTTGAACTAGATGCAGATTCAGGAAATACCAGTTCTACAAACAATGGGCAACTCAAAAGATGAAATGTTCTTCTCTTTCAAAATCAAAGAGCACAGAGTCCCTCTCAGCTACACGTGGGGAGTGAAGTCCTTGGCTTCCCTCTCTCACCATCTCCGCGATCTTTCCCTGTTTTCATCATCTCCCGTCTGCTCCCCATCCGGACTCCAAGAAATGAACTTGATTAGGTTGTTAAATTTTTACAATCAGCTGTGATATCTAACTTTTATGAAGTGCTTTAGTATTTATAGGACAGTTTTGTGTTCATTCATATTTAATATGCATAATAGCTTTTTAATATACACCTAGCAGGTACCATGTACTGCACTAAATGATAGGCGTTCCTAGCAAAACAGAAGTTAAATGTCACTCAAATATCTCTACCTGTGTCCCAAATTACCAAGCATTCCCAGGCCATCCTTTCCTTCATTTTGAAAGATTAATTGGGTTGAGAATCCCTCCTTCACTTCATTAAACCCCGGTGTTTCTATACGTTTCTGAAAGGGCTCATGTCCAGTGATCTCTCTGTCTGATTTTCCCTCCCTAATAAATGCTCAAACGACCTCCATTGAGAACTTCTGTAAGATTTTTGGCAATAACTTCCCATTAAAACAAACTCCAAGAGATCATCCATGTTTTTATTTAAGCCAAATTTTCCCTCACTGAATACTGCCTGATACAAATAGGCCATTGGGAATCACTGGGATGTAGAGACTTTCACAGCAGTGGCATTTCACAAACATGGGATTGCACCCATGTTTAAAATTTTCCATTGGCTTCAAATTGAATTCCTTTCTTTGACCTTTCAGAATGGGAGATGCAATTGCTCAAATCATCGTCATAATTTTAAATGATATAGAGTTATCCCCCTCCTATCCTCAAAAGAAACAACCTCTCTTAGGGTTCCAGGAAAATCTGGTAAGGACAGAAATATATGAGGTCTGCCCCGAAAGAATCGAGCCAATGTCAGTATAATTAAAACAGTTTGCGCAGCCGATACTTTCAGGACAAGCCTTATATTGGTACGTGCAATATCAAGAAAATGTATACACCTCATGATCTCAGAAGTAAGCAATACAATGCTTCAAGCCAATCCTAGTCAATTTTGTCTCCAAATATACGTATAGGTCATGTTCTTCCCCAAACTGGATTTTTCATAGTATCCACCCAAATTCAACATTCCCCTGGCTTCCAAAACAGCATTCCATAAGAAGCAATAGCCATGTTATTAAAAAAAATATAGATAGATAGATAGATAGATAGAGAGAGAGAGAGAGAGAGAGAGAAGGGTAGGTCTTCAGATTCAGTTTATACTTTGATTTAAAGTGTTTATCTTAGGACTAGTACCTGAAGTCATTACTGAAGGAGTTCTTGCTGTCCTATGAGAATCTGTTGCCCACAAGAAAGGTCCTCCTCAGTTGCTTATGAACACTCCCAATGTGTTGAAAGTCAAAGCTGTTACTATATACCTTCTCCACCACATACCCCATCTCTGAAAATTATTTTCCTTCAAATACTAAGTTCATATAAATCCTAAGAATCATAGTTCAGACAACCTACTACACTTTAATCACAAAATGAGTCCATAAAATGCGCTATAGGGCAATGTCAGAAGTCATTGGGGCAGAGGATTGCCTCCCCAAAAAACATTTAAACAAAGGAAATAAAAGGAAAGAGAATTATAAGCCAAAACATGTGTGAAATGTCTACTTCAGGCAGGACTTGCCCTTACATTTGGCACTTAGTGTAATTTACCTCAATTAAAGCATGAGTGTTTTGCCTTTTAATACTCTGCAGCCCATGTCACCTACCTTTGAGACTGCCAACTCTCCCTGGGTTCAGTTACCATCACGAACCTGGTCAGAAGAATCCGGCTTGTGCTGGCTGATGGCGTGCGAGCAACTGCCAGTGCGTGGGTCCGTGTGCGCGGGGTGCCTTTGAATCCATTTCATTTGGGCAGCTGCTTATCAAGACTTTCCCCCAGAAACCGATTTAGCCTAATGATTGTGAATAGCAATGACTTCTGCTTAATTAGTACAGTAATCAGTGCAAATTCCCCCTAAATGGTAGAAACCCATTTGGCAGGTGCCAAGTGATGTTTAACCAGGTGCTAAATAGGTGTGAAAGCTTCAGTTCTGGTCTTTCCCAGCTAGTTGCCAAATAACATAACGATGAAATGAGGTCCTAAGTATGCCTGGATGGATGAGTTGTTTGAAACTTCCCTCTAATTGCTGGGAAGAGATACTTTCTCTCCACCGCCCCCACCACTACCCTTCCTCCCACCTCATCCCTCAGTGAGCCATTCTGAAGGCAGAGAGGACACCAGGAGGTGTATAGAGCAAAAGTAAATATCACTTCAGTAACTGCTCCCGATTTTCCCAGTTCTTCCTTTTTCTAGCCCCTACTCAGGATTCCTTTCCTGGTCATATGTCCTAATTTATACCTTTGTACTTACAAACGAGGCAGCTTTTCATGCACACATTAGCCCAGGACTACCATCCCAGTTTGTGCATGCCCTGTAATCCGTTCTGATGGGAAGTAAGATTGTGCCTGTAGGCTGCAGGAGGGAGTGAAGATAAACATTAAAGAGAAAGAACACTGCACATATAATCAGGCAGGCAGAAGTGCCCATGGGTTATACTGTTTAATCCTTCCTAACACCCAGCCCACCCTGTGCTAAGCCAATTCATGCATGGCATTTCAC
The DNA here is from genome assembly GCA_004026585.1 of Noctilio leporinus. Taxonomy (NCBI): domain Eukaryota; kingdom Metazoa; phylum Chordata; class Mammalia; order Chiroptera; family Noctilionidae; genus Noctilio; species Noctilio leporinus. The sequence continues at coordinate 39,537 of PVIW01002236.1, forward strand.
TGCTGGCTATTTGTCCACAGGTAGGCACATGTCCTAAGAGGGTCCTAACAGAGAGAAAAGAAGTACCTATTTTCAACTGTTGGAGGAAGGGTTTTCCTGTCTCCCAAACTAGATGTAGAGGAAGCATATTGCCTCAGCTACTGTTAATAACCCTCTTGCAAATGCAAAGGATGGCAGCCTAACAGCAAAACTGAAAATCAGAAGAGGATAAAGACATGAGAACGGGAGAAAACTTAAACTTGGCCCCAATGATTCCATTCTGCCTGGAGCCCTCTTTACCTCTGGACTTCTTCCTACGTGAGCAGATACATTTTCACATTGTCTAAATCCATTTGAGTTGACTTTTCTGTTCTTTGCTGATGAAAGCATCCGAATTAAAATTACAACATTCAGGGGAAGGCATACCCATTTTATAGCTGACAGACCTGAGGCATGAGGGTTAAATAACTTGATTGAGGAGCTGGCTGAGTCAGGATTCAAACCTAGGACTGCCCAGCATCTGAGCTGCCCAGGCTGCCTCCCTGGGATTGAGAAGAGCCTAAAAACACCCCTCAAGAGTGGCAGAGGTTCGTTTCCGTGACAATCAATTATGTGGTAACTTGACTAGATCAGGGGGTGCTCAGGTATTTGGCTAAACTTCATTTCTGGGTGTGTCTGGGGGGATTAGCATTGGAATCAGTGGCATCAGTAAAGAGTTGTTGAGGAGCTGCATAGAACAAAAGGTGAAGAAGGAAGAATTTGACCTTCTTGTCTACATGAGCTAGGACTTGGGTCTTCTCCTGCCCTCAGCCCCACTGGCCCGCAGACCTTCAGACTCTGCTGAATTACACCCCTGGCTTTCCCGGGCTTCTTCCTAGGCTATATGCATGTATAGCCTACTGGTTCTGTTTCTCTGGAGAACCTGACTAATCAAATCCCTTATGGTTATTATTTTTAAACAAGTAAGTGATTTGGAGTCAAGTTTGAAAAATCAAGAGGGTGATCAGGCAGAGAAATGACGTTCTTGGAGACAGTTAGGAGCGTTTTCCCATGTGGCTGAAGACAATCCTAAAGGAGGAGTTCCCAATACTTTTTAGCAATGACAACATTGTCAAAACAAGACTAGTACTTCCCAAGGTAACTACTTTGAAGGATCTTAGTTTCTAGAGGCACTTATTCTAGTATATTTAAGAAATCAAGGCCCTGTCTGGTGGCACAGTGGATAAGGCACCGGCCTGTGAACCCAATGGTCGCTGGTTCGATTCCCAGCCAGGGCAACATAACCATGTTGCAAGCCAAATCTCCAGCCAGATACCTGGCTGGAGGCAGGTGAAAGGCAACCATACGTTGATGTCTCTCTCCCTCTCCGCCTCTCTCCCTTTCCCTCTCTAAAAATAATAATTAAAATCTTAAAAAAAAAAAAAAAAAGAAGAAGAAGAAAAGAAATCAGGGAATCTCGATTATCATAACCACATCTCACCCACATTCAAGCCCTAGGCTTGAATCTCTGAGTTCTCCCTCTCTGTCTCTATTCACACACAAAGTCCGGAAAATTCTTATTCCTTCACTGAGTCTTTGGCATTCATCTTCATTGTTCCATTCACCTCTATTTTACCACACACCCCATTTCATTTTTCTTCTCACACCAGTCACCACCTCACTGTCTGGCCTGTGGTCACAGCTGCCCCGTCTCTGGACTCTCTGCTCTGACCTCCTCACCTCCCCAAACAACTCCCATTATTCCTCCCTTTAAAAGAACTCTGAAATCTGCAGTGGAGCACTGTACAAAGAAATGCAGGCTTTGACAAACAGACATAGGGCCAAATCTTGGTTCTGCTGTTAATTGCTATACGACTTTGCATGAGTTACTGGGCCCTATTAAGCCTCAGTTTTTTCATCTTTAAAGTGACAGTAATAACATGCACATTATTGGATTAATCCAAGGGTTCTAAAGGGCAATGAATACTTATTGATTTAAAGAGAGATTAAGTGAGATAACACATTAAACATCTATTGTAAGACCAAATAAATATTAGATATTTAATATTGGTACCAATTACCATTATGATTATATTTACTGCATTAATTATCACATAGTATACAATTGCCATCAGAGATCTAACTACTTGGCTTGACATTTAAGCTTTACCTGGATTCCTAGGCTTATGTACCTTCCTTCTCTTGTATCAACACTTCAGTCATACTCTTCTTATTCATCGTCTTCTAAATATGATTCACGCATCCCCAGCTCTAAATACTAGTTTCTTCTGCTATTTGTGCCTGAAGCATTGTCCCTATACCCCTTCCTTTATCTAAATATTATCCTTCATTTGAGGTCTTTAAGTCATCCTATCTCCTAAGTCATTTCTGACTGTACTAGACCGGAGCAATGTCTCCACCAACTAAGCTTTTTCTCCATACCAAGCGCCACCACTTAGCTTAAGTGGGTCTTCCCAACTTGAGTGTAAACTGCCTGAGGATGTTGACCTCACTCTATACCTCTTGGATCCACAGTGCTTAGTGAATTTTCAGCACATAATAGGGACCCAATCAATTTTAACACTATCATTATTATTGTTATAATGTAGTTAGGCTACAACATTTTTTAAATCATTGTCTTACACTACCAAGTAGCTATTAAGCAAAATCTTCCCTTCCTGATTTTTGAGGTACTATGCATGGGTGCGCTTTTCTGAAGTTAGAAATACAGTCCCACCAGAAGTTCATTTAAGTAGATCTTAAGGGAATTGGTGGTATCCATAGAAGCTGTTTTGGCTTTCACTGATTCCAATATCACATGTCCGAGATAAAAATAGACATATGGATAGATAGCTATTTAGATAGATGGATAGATAATTTTTTTTTTTAATTTGAGGTTTGCATCATTCACAGATGACAGTCCTGAAACTGATTAAATCAGTAACTGCGGAACAAGCTTCTTTGTTTATTGATGACAAATTAGTATGAGAAACCCCACTGAGTTTCCACTCCAGAAAAAGGGCCATGGGAAGAGTTAATAAAGGTGACAATGCTCTATCAACTGTAAATTAGCAATTCATGGATGAGTATCACAATTATAATTACTGCTATTATTACCCTCTGACAATAATGAAATTACAGGGATTCTCTTAATGCCAAGAGATGGTCATACTTCTTGGACTCCCTCCTACAATCTAAACTAGCGCCTCTCTCTTTACAGTGACAAACTAGAAAAAACTTTGAAAATTCTGCTTATTAATAACAACCCCCCCCCAAAAAAAAAAATCCCACAAAGAATGTGAGAGCTTAGGTACGTGTGAATAAACATCTGAGTGTGTAATAAATGGCCCACATTTCTCTAGAAATACCTGGAAGGGAACCATTCCTTCCGACAGTGTCATTAACAAGCTGTGTGCATTTGTTGTTCCCATGCATGGAGCTCCCCACCGTGAGCCGGAATCTGTGAGCAGGGGACCAGCTGCTCTGCCAAGTACAGATTTTAATGAGGGACTCTGCAACAGGAAGCCATAGCTGCCATTGCCTTTCACATTACTAGGGGTTGCTGAGTGGCACCGAGGAGGCTTGCCCAGGTCTTGGGGTGTGTGGAAGGGCACAGTGAGCTGGGTGCAGATAGATTTTTTACAGGTTGTTGACAGCCAGCAAGAGCAAGCTGCCCAAATGTAGCTGCTGGCCTCATGAAGCTTGCAACATCACACTTATCTAGATAAAAAATGCCAAAATTAAGCTTAATTTCATTCAAATGCACACCACTCCATTATAGGCAGGAAAGAGTTTGTTCATTTTGTCATGTGAACCTGTCTTCCTCCAAACCAAGGTACTTGTAAATAAACTAACCAGATCCAAGATTTGGAGCCAGAGGTTCTGGATTTAAATCCTAGCTATACACCTTATTTATTAGTTGTGTGGTTTTGAGGAAATAATTTAAATTCTGGGAATCTTGGGTTTTGTTTATGAATCAGAATTATGAAAGTAAAAAATTTTTAATATAATTTCATAGAGTGGCTGTGAGCATTGAGTAAGAGGATACTGTTTGGGGTCAGGTTTCCCAGAAGCAGAGCTTGAGATGAAGATTCACAAGCAAGCAATTCAACAGAAAATGCTCTCAGGAGAAACAGGTAAGACCATGAGGAAAGCAGGTCTGAGGGAGAAGAACCAAGCCAGGGTGCAGCTGCTGGCCAAGTTCCATGAGGAGTTCGTTCCTCCTAGACCTGTGGAGGAACTCTGGGACAGAAATTATGCCTGAGTTTGTCCTGACCCAAGGCAAGGGAGCTGACCTTTCCTGTTGCACACCTGTCAGTCATCGGCCAAGGGTTGCCCCCAGGGAATGCAAACTTCAAGCCCAGACAACTGTGTTTGGGAACAGAGGGCTCCAGTGGTTGGAGGCAGTCTTCAGAGAAGGGAATCAGGGCCAGGCTCAGGGATGCAGAGGGCACCAACCCTGGGAGAAAAGTATATGGTTACAGTAAAAAAGAGTTAGGAGTGAACCTGGGCCTGGGACACATCAGGGGCTGGGTCTGAATCTGTCAGTGGGCAAGAAGTGCATCATCTATTTCAGGTCACAGGGTAGAAGATTCTCTGCAACTAAATATCTATGAGCCTGAAGGATTTTCTGAACTATTGGCCCTGCCCAAAAACTGTGTGTTCAATGCCCTGGAGAGAGTCTTGAAGCAGTTCTTAGGAATTATAATCAATATTTTCTTCCTCATTGCTAGTCAGGCTGTGAATAAGAAATCGAAATGAGGTTGACATTAAAATAATGAACAAGAAGGAATTCAGGGGAAATGAACTCAACTCTTCTTGAACCTTTGGAGATTTTTGGCAGAAGACAGAAAGGGGTCAGGAAATGGTTCCAGCCTTGTTAATAGGCAAATTCCCAGAGTTGAGTCCTGAAACAAACTGAACAATGTTTCTGTAAAGATGCCTCTAACCACATTCCTGAGACCAAACCAGCTTTGGTCAATACCCTACAAACAAATCATCAGGCAGCCCCTAGTGGGTGTCTCACTATATTGTCAGTGATTTTGCAAGGGGGAGGGAAGGGCTTTTATTTAATCTTTAAGAGACAGGAAGGACAAAGCTTGAAAACTGAGGGAAGCTTAGATGTAACTTTTGATTTCCTCCATCTCTGAAATCAGGATGCCCCAATACCCCTGGATCCTGATGCTGTTATCTCCCAGGAGGCACTACATTTTGGGATTTAGTAAATTGGTGAAAATCTGACTCCTCCTATGTGAATAAATGACTCTCCAAGCATGTTTGTTGTTTCTTCCTCCAGGTAAAGAGGTAACAATGCCCAAAATATTCAATCTTCTTGGGGAAAAATAAGAAGAGAGAGCTGAAACAGAACCCCAAAGGTCACTTACAGACCCACATTTTCATTGCAATTAACAGAAAGTTATTGAGCTGTCACTGTAGACTGGGCTATCTGCTACACACTGGAGGCAAAGATGAGTGGGGTGGCCTTTCAGTCACACACTAGGGAACGGTACACTGCACAGGTCCTCTGGGGAGAGTGTACTAACAACACTGGAGGCAAAGGTGAACATTTCAAGAAGGAGGGGTGGCTGTGAGGGACAAGATCTGAGACAGAGAGAGAGAGAGAGAGAGGATGAAGAAAATCAGAAGGATTTTTGAGTAGAGAAACCAAGAAGCAAGAGTAAACAGGTGGTGAGGAAGCAGAAGCAGCAGCGAAGATTGCTATAGTGAAACTATTTTCTGTGTCTCAGCACTCTTACCTGGAACTCCTTACTAAGCATTTTTACCAGAGAAATAGCTGTGTTTGGGGAGCATTGGGGGAAAGAGCATCTACTTCATTCTCGCCCCACTCACTCTTCTCCAAGGCAGGAGACAAGTCTTACCTAAGGGGCAAACCATAACCCAACCCCCTAAACATTATCACAAAGAGGGCTCACAATACATAGGGATCAGGAATTTAGTTTCTAAGCAGATGAAAAGGAGAAATTGAAAAAGCAATGGAAACAAAAGCTATTTGAAGAATCAAGGTTTAAAAGTGTGGGGTGGGCAGCCAAAATGGTGGTAACCATACATACGTTCAAGTTTTTGCAGGATAGTCCTTTTATTGCCTGTTGTCCTGGCTTTGTTATTAATAATACCCTCTTTTACTCTCAATAGTGTCCTGCTTTAAACAATAAATTATATGGTCATAATAAAGTAAATGGAATTAAGAATATAGCAAGGAAAGTAGTTGGTCTAATAGAAGAACATCTACTCTGACAAAAGAATAAATAGCTCTGGCTGGTGGCTCAGTGGATAGGCACTATGCTGTGAACCCAAAAGTCACTGGTTCAATTTCCAGTCAGGGTATATAACCAAGATGCAAGCCAGGTCTCCAGGCAGGTCCATAGCTGGAAGCAGGTGAAAGGCAACCATACATTGATGTTTCTCTCCTTCTTTGTTTCCCTCCCCTCCCCTCTCTCTAAAAATAATAAATAAAATCTAAAGAAATGAAACTAACTTTAAAAAAAAAAGAATAGATAAAAGATGATTTATGGGTGAAAAGTCACTTCAAGTGGCCAAAAGAGCAAATGATCACCATATCAACTCAAGAAGCTGGATTAGATTATTTGAAAAGCCTCTTCTAGCTCCTAAAATTCTGATTTTACCCATCATTTTTCCCCTTAATAAAATTAGAGGGGACTGTTGGGAGCTTTGAGTGGTTGCTTGGAAAGAATTACCATGAGATAATTATCTTTGGATTTTTCTCTACCTGATATCTCACATGCAGACCCTAAGTCTTGCCCCACCCACCAAGAAAACCCTAACTGGAAAAGTTTTAATCACCAAGAAATTACTTGGAACCTAATCAAGTGTAAAAGTTATAAAAAATAGGAGAGAAAGTGTCCTTCAGGGAGTCTAAGCAGGCCAAACAATAGAATTTGCTGGTCCACTTTCAGTAATGTCCAAAGGATAATGGGTCCTTTCATAGGCTTTTACTTCACAAACAACTTTTAAAATTATAACATGGGTTTGCCTATAAAGAGAGAAAGATACAACTAGCCAATTCAATATTTACAGAAATGTACACACTCATCCCTACCCTATTATAATAATTGTGTGCTCTCATTATAAATAAGTAACAGGGGTTTTACACTTAAACATCAAACTCACATGTGAGTCAGTTCCCTTAGACTGGCCTTCTCAGAACAAGCAAGCTTACTTTTCTGAGACCATAAAGCTAAAAAGCTGACTCCCAGCCGAGCAAGGTCCATGAGGCTGTGACTGAGCTTCCAGTTCACTTCTCTGGTAACTTCGCCTATTCTTTCTCTAGCATTAATAACCAGGAACCCTACACAGCTCCAGAGCCTCTGGGGCCCCTGCACTGTGGATTGGAACTGAACAACTCACAGAGGACCTGTGTTGGAGCTGCAGCTCTGATTCTTCCTGCCTACATCCTTTGAGCGACACTGGACCATCATCCCGAATTGCTATTCTGAGCAGTCTAAAACCCCACCCCATTCCCAACTCTTGGGGACTGACTTCCCAGAGTAGATAGGCTGACATCTCTTGCCCTCCCTGATACTTCCCCTCTGCAAGGAGCCTCCTCAGGCAAATTGAAGTTTTCATTAAAACAGTATGGATTTTTTTCATTATTTCTTGTCTTTGACAACCCATCTGGCTTAGCAAATGGTATGTCCTGCTGTTCCCCACCCCAGCCAGGCCGATACAGCCAACCTCATCTTCCCATCAGTGCTCAGGTCCCTCGATGACGGCATTCTCTCCCTTCCCTCCAGGCCCAGCCTCAGCGCCCCTGACTCCAGGAGGCCTTCTTCATGGACTGGTTCACTTTTCTAACACCCAGAAGTCCTCACTACTTGCCACTCCAAATGTCTAGCCCCATAGCAAGAGAGAAGCTAGAGGAGAATGTGGTCAGGGAAGGCTGGAGCCCAGGGTGTAATCAAGTAGGAGCTGTGTCACTTAAGGTCCCTCACCCACTGATGGCCATTGAGGACTTTTAGGCATGCCGAGAGTGATATTTTATGAAGAAAAAGACATTTCCAATAATACATGGCATCGGATGCTGTTAGTGCCGAAAGCAGGCGGGAAATGCCTACTGGTTAGTATGCCTCTGCATGGCTGCCTCTTTCAAGCCTGATTAATACTTAATGTGATTGTCTTTAAAATCTGTCACTATTTGGCAGCGATCGGACGAGTACCAGCAATAGAAGCACAAATATTTGTATTAAGGCTATGCTGTCAGCGAGGGTTATATGATTAATAAGTTTTGCCTGATCACCCACAGAGATTTTGTTTTCTAATTTATCCAGCAGTAGTGTTAACCGAAAATGCTGGAACCAGTGTGAGAAAAAAAGAGGAAGGGCAGGTTGTTAGTAGCTTTGGGGTTTTTTACTTTAATTATTGAAAGGGTAGCACATTGCTTAAAGGGACTGGCTGACAAATGTAAAAGTCCTCAAAATCCTGTTGGAACCAGAGCAGACACTTTTGAAACCTGAATTTCACCAAGGCTGACAGAGTCTGAAGAGAGCAGACTGCGCCAAAGAAATGCTTGAAAATTTAAAGGGGGGCGGGGGATAGGCACAGACAGAAACAGATTTTGCTGCAGGGAAAATACTAATATTTATATTTATATTTACATTTCAAAGAAAATGCACACAAATTACTAGATGCTGTAACTTCAACAATCCAAATAGAGCCACACTACATATTTCTGACAAAAAGGAACATTCTGAAAGGATACAGAAGAAAGGAGGGCCAGATTGAAGGACCCCATTAACAGCTGTGGAGTAATTACTAAAGGCTTTGCTTTCTCTAGGCAAATCTTAAAACCTGCCTTCAACTCCTCAGTGGTCACAAGGTGGGTCACCATGTTCTAGGTTTTCTGATTTCAGGTGGGAAGAAAGGCCTACGGGTATCCCTCTAAGGCTCACTGACTATGTGATTAAGCCAACTATTTGGAATTGCCCAGTTTTGCAGGGTGGGATTGTGGATTCAGAGAATGGATTTCAGTCACTCAGACCTGGTTTGAATCCTAGCTCTGTCACTTACTCAATGTAATTTTAAGCTCTCTGGGCACCAGTTATCTCACCTGTAATGTGAGGACAATACTCAGGGCAGAAGGATGATGTTTTGAGATTTAAATGGCCTGTAAAGTAAAGAGTAGTAGCCATTATTCTTGGAGACCTATACCCTCCAAATTTCTCATTTCCTACCTCCTTCCCTTCCTTTCTCTTTCTCTTAAGTTCTCATGAAATGTTTATATTCAGCCACCCTACCAATATTAACCCATTAGGTCTGCTGGCTTAGCTGGATAGTACTTTCCATAATACACACAATCAACTTTCAAGTACTAGTGCAAAGACATTGATCCAAACAAAGACAGCAGTCCCTATAGGATACAATATGAACAGCAAGTGTCTAGTTCAGTCATCACTATATTATTACCATCATCAGCATTAAGTAGGTGTCTTCAGTGTGCTGGTTTTATAAATGATGACTAGCCACCTATATCCTATGAGGATAAACTAATATATTGCCAACAAGCTCAAATTACTCCATGCCAAAAGCCAAATTCTGTACAGGGTGGTGTGGGTGTAGAAAGGAGAAACCAAAAGGGAAGAGGGGGTTGGATTCAATGGCCAGCTCTGACAATTGCATGAAAGGAGGCTGACTAAGGGGACATGCCTGCAGGATTCCTTTTTTTCCAGCTTTATTGAGATATAACTGATATATAACATTGTGTAAGTTTCAAGTATATATGATGATTTGATATATGTATATATTGTGAAATGATTACAATAAGGTTGGTAAACACATTCTTCAAAGTTGACGTAGTCAACTTTTTTTTGGGGGGGGGTATGGTGAGAACTTTTCAGATCTATCCTCCTAGTACCTTTCCAATAGACAATACAGTGTTGTAAACTATGGGTACTGTACATTAGGTGCCCAGAACTTCTTCATCTTATAAGGAAGTTTATACCCTTGACCACCTTCCGCTACTCCCCCCACTTCCCTTCCTTTGATAATCATTATATACTCTATGAGTTTGATTTTTTAATATTCTACATTTAAGTAAGATCATATGGTATCTGTCTTCTCAACCTTATTCATTTCACTTAGTATAACACCCTCGAGTTTCATCCCTGCCATCGTATGTGGCGGGATTTCATTCTTTTTTATAACAGAATATTATTCCAGTGTATGTGTATGAGTCACATTCTCTTCATCCATCCATCCATTCATTCATCAATGGACACTTAGGTTATTTCCATGTCTTGGCTATTGTGAATAATGCTGCAATGAGCATCGGGTGCAAATATATCTTCAATACAATGATTTTATTTTCTTTGGATATATACCTGGATTGCTGAACCACTTTGTAGCCTTGAAATAGCCAATGAGAGACCCACAAAGGAATCATATCCTTAACCTACATCTACACTCAAAAATAAAATTTTGAACATAAAGCCCAACATATATAAATGCAAATACAATTAAACATACACACATATATTATGATAATATATTATAAAACATATTCAAAATAGATTAAGTGAAGGGATAAATAATAGTTATAGTCTTAAATAGAAACTCTATTATTTCTTTTATCCCCCATGGATCATCTTGTAAAACTTCTGAGATGTGTGCACCCCACTTTGAAGATGGTTTTTCTAACCAATTAAGACCTAAGGCCCTTCGATAAGGAGCATCTGTTTCAACCATGTCTGCCAAGATGAGAAAATCCTAAGGGTCCTGCTCATAGTGCTGAAGATAAAAAGATGAACAAGTCAGACCCACTCCTGGCCCTCAAGGTGCTCAGGGGCTGGTGGGAGGGAACCATAGATACTGATCTTCTCTGCAGAATCTTGGAAGTTTGCCTGGGCATTTAGCCCAGCCTAGGGAGGAATAGTGAGTAATGCTTCCAGGAGCATACCTGAACCTGGTTGTGCAGCATGAGTACGAGTCAGGAGTTGAAAGATGGTGATCAGTCAATTGACTGAAAATTTGTCTTTCCATGTGCCATCCAAATAGCATATCATTGAAAAGGAGAGCACTGGCTAATTGACCCAGAGGATTAAAACCCAGAAAAGAACATTAAAAAGGCATATGTAACATATCTTGACCTCTGAATGATTAATTTGGAATTATATTGAGTCTAAGAGCCAAAATCTTGGCATCCCATTCCAGTCTTGTCAGCCAGATCCCTGAGAAGCACGAAATAAAGCATTTAGAACTTCTTAAGCCCTATGACCCCAACTATAAAATGGAATGTAAACAGACCATTCACTAACTGTAGAAAATACTTCAATCACTAAACATGCAGAACTCTCTTATAAATAAAAATACATACTATTTGAGGCTTGAATCTAAGCCATTGCCTAAGTATTAATGAATAGAGCTTAACTATCCCAATGAGATAGAACAAATTTTAAAGGGAGAAACTGAGTCATAAGAATGCCAACAGTCCCTCCACACTGGCACTGTGGAGCCCAGGTTTATTATCCAATCCTCTACCCATTCATTTTCCTACTGTCCCTGTAGGCTCTGCCTTGGGCTCCCTTCTCCATTCTGCCCTCTTCCTGCTGAACTTACCACTTCCATAAAGGGGCTGACAGCCCCCTACATCTCTACCTGTAGCCTTGACTTCTTTTATGAGCTCCCTGCCCATGCATCTAACTGCCTCTTGGCCATTTCTCCATTGGAGCTCCCAACTGAAATGGCAGAATTGAAATTATTTTCCCTCAACAAGCCTGACCCTTCCCTAGGTTTCTTAATTTGGGGAATGGTAACAACATCTATCAGATTCCCCCAGCCAGCATTAGGGAATTATTCCTCCCATTTCTCACTCATCAATAACCCAGAACTATAGACGTCATCTCCTACCTCAAATATCCTCTCTATCCCTATAGCCATTACCCCATTGACCTCTTCTGAGATAGCCTTCTACCATACTACTCCATTTTAAAAATGCTTAAAATCCTTCATGATTTTCTGTTGCCCATAGCATAAAGTCCAAATGCCTTAACATGCTTTTATGGCCTTTGGGGACCTGGCCCTGTCTACATCTCCAGCTTCATTTCTTACTTCTTCCCCACCCTCCCAGACTCTATGTCCCAGATATGTTGAATCCTTTCTGCTCCATTAATGTTCTGTACTCTCTCTCACTACTGGCTTTTGTATAGATAGTTCCTCCATTTGGAATATTCAACTCTCTTCACTTGGCTAATTCCTACTTATTTTTCAAACTATCTTCCTCTAGGAATTCTTTTCTCACCTGCTAGTCCATTGTTAGCCTGAAATGGATGCTCAATTCCATCAAGAAAGTATGGGTTATACTGTGGCAAATAAACCCCAACACCTTAGTGACTTAATCATGTTATTTCTTACCATTTAATTTGGAAATTTCAAACTTATGGAAAGTTGTAAAGCTAAAAACAGCCCGAGAAACATCCTCATACCTTTTACTTAGATTTACCTTGTTACATTTTATTCCCACTTGCATCAGTGTTTGAGGGTAAGTTACATAAATACTGGCCCTTTACCCCTAAATATGTTATGAGTACTTCCTTAGAATAGACAGGTCTCTTATATAATCATAGTACAATTGTCATTTTCACAGGCTTACATTAATAAAAACTTTTTAAAATTGAATCTAACATTCATATCCTAATTTTCTTAGTTAATATAACTATAAACTTTGTAGCATTCTTCTGCTTCCAGGACAACATCCATTCTAGGGACATGTATTGCATTTAGTTGCCTTCTTTTAATCTGAAATATTGCCAGTCTTTCCTGATGTTGACATTAAAAGTTTATTTTTCATTAGGATGCATAGGCTCTTTTGAATTTGTGTTTCAGGGTGTTCATAGCAGTATTATTTATAATAGTCAAGTGCTGGAAACAGCCTAAGTGTCCATCAGTAAAGTAGATAAAAAAAATGTGGCACATTTATACAATGGAGTATTATGCAGCAGAAAGAAAAAAAGAACTCTTAACCTTTGTGACAGCATGGATGGAACTGGAGAATATCATGCTTAGTGAAATAAACCAGGTGGTAAAAGACAAACACCATATGATCCCACCTATAATAGGAACCTAATGAACAAAACAAATGCACAAAATGGAACCAAGACATGGAAGCAAGGAACAAACTGACCATGACCAGATGGGAGAGGGGAGGAGAATAATGGGGAACAGAAGGGGAAGGGCCGATTCAGGAAATAAATATAAAGGACCCATGGACGTGGACACAGGGTAGGGATTGACTGTAGGAGTTGGGGGAGCAGGTAGGTGAGACAGGGGAGAGCAATGGGGGTGGATTGGGACAACTATAACTAAACAACAGTAATATTTTTTAATGAGATAAAAAGCTTATTTTCCATTCATGTCACAGTCTGAAGCAGACTGGGCCACCCTCTGGCATCTTATAGCTCTGTTCTCTGGAATGTGTAGTCTCCAAAATCATCCAGGTAAGGTAAGAGTGAGCATGGAGAAACTATGGCTTGGATAAAAGTAACACATCACTTCTACCCACATGCCTTTGATCAAAATTAATGACATAAGTGTACCACATGTAATGGCTGGGAAATGTAGAAAAGCAGAGAAATGAAATGATAGACACTGAGCCATGCTTCCCATGCTACTTCTGTCATGAAACTTATCCTATTCTTCTATAAATGCATGTGGAACTAATGGGCATATATACAAACTTTTTACTGTGTCATGACAGGGGTGTAAGAGGAGGAAAGGAACCAATGGAGTGATAAATGGTTTATTTCTTCTAAGTAAAAATTACATATTGCCTTCAAGACTGTCACACTAAGTACTGAATTGTAGTATTACCAATCCCTGAAAAGGGCCAGAAAAATGAGTATTACATACATAGAAAACCTACTTTAAAGCATTAAATCATTTGGCAAATAACATGAAATAGCACTTTAAAAAAATGTTTATTTATTATTTCCAGAGAGAGAGGGAAGGAGAGAGGCAGAGAGGGAGAGTGGCATCAATGTATGATTGCCTTTTACCTGCCTCCAACCACGGACCTGGCTAGAGACCTGGCTTGCAACCTGGTTATGTGCCCTGGCTGGGAATCGAACCAGTGACCTTTGGGTTTGCAGGCCAGCACCTATCCACTGCGCCATCAGCCAAGGCTGAAATAGTACTTTCGTTTAGCCTTGCATTTTCTTAATAGCCAACATACAATATAGTGATTATTTTATGCCAGACACTTTTCAAGTATTTAATATATTCTAATTTTTGAAACTTGCATCAATTTTATGAAGTGGATGACAGTGTTATGCCCACCTTGCAGATAGGGAAATTGAGGTACATGGGGATGGAGGTCTTATAATACCAAGTGGCAGAGCTAGGATTTGAACTTGGCAATTAGACTTCAGAGTCCATATATTTAACCACTATACTAAACCCTCGCATAAAAAAAAATCAATAAACAAAACAACTATTACTGAATTTTCTCACTTAATAAGAGTTTTTCTTTGAGCATTGCTTACTCTCAGTCTCTGTTTCCTCATTGGGACAAAGAAACTAATAGTACTCACCTTGCCGGTTGGCTAGAAGAATTAGTGACAATGTCTGTAAAATGCTTACTATGGGAACCCACTGCAAATACTCCATGAGGATAATTTTTATTATTATCTTTGTCATTTTTTATATATCAAGAGGGGCTCCACAACAGATACTTATATAAACAGAATCATTTAAAGGCAAGCCCAGAGGCATCAAATAAATAAATACTAATGTTTACAGTTTTCAGTATTGAAAATCTAACCTCAAGTAAACAAATGTCATAGATCCAAACACCCAGGAGAAACTGCCTGAAATCCTTCCCTCTCTCGCCCTGTGGCTCATCAGAGTCTGGCCGGTTCCCAGGGCCAGCCTCATAGTGAGGAGCCCTTGGGCAGATGGGTTCAGGACCTTCCCAGAGTACATGTCATTCCAGAGTGTCCCCTAGAGCCTCAGGTTCGGTGTGGCCTGGGACAACTACCTGGAGAAGGTCCAGGTTGAAAGCTGTCCCTGGAATGGAGGACAAAGAGAAGGGTAAGAAAACACTCCCAGGCTCTCAGAGTTTCCAGGGCCCAGAATAAACCTTGATCAGGCAGAAGAGTGGCTGAATTCGTGATTACCTTTCAACATTCATGCAGGGGTTTTTTTGTTGTTGTTTTTTTTATGGAAACGAAAAGCTATAAAACACAAAGCTTCGTGCTAGGTCTTGCTATCCACAACAGGCTTGTAGCCCAAAGCTGGACACCCACATGAAATGCAGTGTAGAGAAGGGAGATTAAACAAAGTAGATGCCCCTGGGCATCTCAGCCCCATGAAGGATGCCCCTGAAGAACAGTTGGGGGGTCACACAAGGGTGTCTGTCCCGCCTGGGGTCTGCAGAGGCGGAGGGAGAACCTCAGAAGTTTATAAGGCCTTGTTCTTTCAACACGGGGGAGGGAGTTGGTGAGACACCAAAGCCAGCTCTTTGAGAATGAACTTGAAACGGATTATCTTGATGTGTGGTTTTGTCAGAATAGGATAAAAACTGTCACTAGAAAAAGAAAATTGCTCATGAAAGGGCATGAGCCTTGCTCATCTACACAGAAGAGTGAAAGAAAATGCATCTGCTGAGCTGCTGAACTCTGCCTGAAAAGCAAAGAAAAATCTATGAACCAGGAGCACTAACAACATCTCTGCTCAGGGCAAGAATTCCTGGTCAAATTAAAACTTTAGTTTGAAGAAACTGATGTTAAAAACCCCAGACATGAAATTGATATAATTAGGTAATAGCTCCTGAACTTAGATCTTTCAGCAAGCTGGGGATGGGCGTGGGGAGATGCAGCTAGACTGGCCCTCATTAAAACTAAGTGAATAAGTGCCAGCTTGCAAAAGAACTCCAGAAAAAAATAATGCCGTGAGTGTGAACTCAGGAAGGGGCAGAAGCAGAGCCAAGAGCAGAAAGACCTCTAACTTGGGTGTTAGGAAACCTGGGTTTGTGTCCTGCTGACAGCTGCATGACTTCGGCAAAGTGTCTCAAATCAATGTTGTTGTTTTCTTTAATTACAATGGACATACAATGTTATATTAGTTTCAGGTGTCAACATAGTGATTAGCCATTTATACAACTTATGTAGTGATCACCTGGGTTAAGTCTACCCACCTGGCATTGTACATAGTTATTATATTATTGAGTATATTACCTGTGCTGTACTTTATATTCTCATGCCTGTTAGCCAGTATTTCTTTAACACTTTCTCTCTCTCTCTCTCTCTCTCTCTCTCTCTCTCTCTCTCTCTCTCTCTCTCTCTCTCTCTCTCTCTCTCTCTCTCTCTGAGACAAGGGAAGGAAGGAAGGAAGAGAAACGTTGTGAGAGGGAAACATTGATAGGTTGCCTTTCCTACATGCTCTGACCCACCAAGGACCGAACCAGCAACCTAGGTACGTTCCTTGACCTGAAATGGAACCTGCAGCCTTTTGGATCATGGGAGAATGCCCACCCCGCTGAGCCACGCAGCCAGGGCTTAGCCAGTGTTTCTTAAATTACAGCATGAATCAATCTTCCAGAGGGCTAATTAAAATGCAGATTGCTGGGCCCCGCCCTCAGAGTTTCCAACTCATAACTGTGGAGTGAGGTCTGATTATTTGCATTTCCAAAAATGTCCAAAAGGAGGTTGATGCTGCTGGTCCCAGGACCTCATTTTGAGGCCCACTAGGCCTATCTGGGTCTCAGTTTCCAAATCAATAAAATGAAAAAGGAGACCAGGAAATCTCTAAGCCTTCCTCCTATTCTAAAAGTCTATGAGATGAACAACCAGGGAAAGGAGGTACCGTATAGTAGTAGTAAGAGGATTACTCTGCAGCTTGCATGCTTCCTGGCCCTTCAGGAAGCAGATGGGCAAATGTCATTGGAGAGGAGCTAACTGGAGTCATCTGGCAGGTTTACGGAAGGCCAGACAGCAGGACAAGGTTGTGAGCGATGTATCTGGGTGGCAGCAGCACCTGTCGGACACACCTGTTAAAAACAAAAAGGGAGAAAAATGGGAGAAACATCAGGAATATCATCAGTGAAAATTATGTTAATTTTGTCAGAGTCACAGTCATTTGTGAGGAAGAGGCAACCACAGTGACTGAGGAAAGATGCTCTATGATCCCTGAGATAGGAGAGCTATTTGAAAAGATAGGAGGTAACCAGTTTTAACCTGAAATGCAAAGTCAATCGTTTTTACAGCCTTGACTATTTTCACATTCTTCTATATGAGCATATTGGTTATGCTTGATTTTGGGGGAGGAAAAATAAAATAACTATTTAAAAGTTTACATATAAACTCCAGAGCCCACTCAAGGATCTAAGAGCCCTATGTTCACTTTATACCTGTTAGTTTATATAAGTAATTAAAGGAATAAAATTTGAGTCTTTGGTATTCCTTAGCTATTCAGTCTATTCCCCCTTCATTATTAATAAATATATATCTCTTATAACTATAACATATACATGAGAGTGTGTAAACCTGATGTGGCTAAGGAATGTTGAGCAAATTTGATAGAAATATGTACCCTTATTCATATTTACAATTAGCTGAGTGTGTGTATGTATATATGTGAATGTATAATGAAATCATGTGTTTCTTAGAAAAACTTATAGAACTTTTTATATAATAGTCATATACTGTACTATCTCTTCCACAATGTCTCTTCTGATTGCTCACAAAGTTTTATGTAGTAAAAAAAAAAAAAAAATCCTACTTTTAGATTAGAGCCTTATTCAATTATTTTTGTGGTTAAAAATGTGACTTTGGAGTGAAGGCACACTAAATTCAAATTTTGGCTTTATCATTTGGTAGCTAAAAGATGCTGAGCAAGTACTAATGCCCTGAACCTTGGATTCCCCCAGCTAAAAAGGGGGAAAATACTGAACTTAATAGGGGTATTGTGAGGATTACATGAATTAATGGATAATAAAGTATCACATTTATAAAATGGTAGCTACTGCTACAAAATAATGTGATACTTTTTTCATTAAAATATTTAATAAATTATGTATGAGCTTTAATAAATATTAAATTAACATAATCTCAGATTCTAACTGAAAAAATTAGATCTTTATTTCCCAGGTTACCTTAAAAAATATTATAGTCCATCCAATGGATCTCAAAAAGGGAGATATTGATAAATGTGGTAACCTAAGAAGCAGTGATGATGACCTAAGGGAAACAGGATCATTTTATAAATTTGTTGGTTGGTTTTTCTGTTAGTTATAGTCAATGACTGATGTTTGAAATGGTCTTTTTTGCCCATATCTCTGACCTTAACTACTAGCTTATTGAATTTTCTCACCACTACTCTCTGCATGACATTCTCTGCCTGTTGGTTATTTCTACATATATCCCTCTTCCATATTATCATCCTGGCATCATCGGTCATATTTACAGACAACTCAAGGCACACACTTACTCTGTGCAAAACATGCAAAAAGACCCAGGCTTTGCCTTAAGCTTCCATTCTTATCTAAGGTCTTCAATTTTATGTTTGGTCAGTAATGAATTATGTTTATTATAACAGTAAGCATTTAGAGAACCACTCCCAGGGTCAGGCTCTGGGCTGAAGAGACTATCTGGCAGGAAAAGCATAATCTTAGAGTCTAATAGGAGATATAGTATCTACATGTTCATAATTATCATAGGCAGAAAATAGAATGTAATGAGTGTCACAAAGGAGAGCTCCAAACTAAGACATGCTGTTCAGAAGACAAAATCTGTTGCTATTGAGAAGAGGTCTAGGAAGACAGGCTGGAGGAAAGGTTACTGAGCAGTTTTAAAGTTTTGTATTTCTCTAGAAATGCATACATTAAGAGAACAAACTCAAAAACTATTGACATATGAACGTGAGGTTTCCTTTGACCACAAGTGAAATAAGGAATTCAAAGGAGTGGATAATAGTTGTTAGTCTTGATCAACTTTTGCTGAATACCTGCTGGGTGCTTTACATACTTTTTCCATTATTTTATTTAATCTTCATAACAGCCTTATGAGGTAAGTATTAACTGAAACAAAAATATTTCCTTTCCCTGGAAATAATGCTAGAACCAGGCAAAAATAGTTGAGCCACTTGTACTAAAATAGCTACTCGTGGAAGATAATACTGTGAAACACCTGAAATAATTCAATTTAAGACCTTTGCAGGGGAAAATATGGGACAACTGTAATTGAACACCAATAAAACTTTTTTTTTAATTTTTAAAAAAATTTTATTGTTGTTGTATTACATCCAACCCCTTTTTGCTCCCCTCTGTCCCCTTCCCCACCAATAAAATGTTTTAATTAAAAAAAAAAGACCTTTGCCTCAGTGCCTGCCAATCCCAACCTATTGTAATAAACTGCCCAATCTCAACCTCTCCTACATTTCAAGACCCACCTTAAAGTCATGCAGTCCTAAAACCCTGTATATACCATCTCTTGACTCCCCTCTTCTGAGATTCTAAGGTCTTTGCTGAGTGGTGATCTCTCCTTTACTGATGTAAGTCTAATATATTTGATTAATTCTAATAAATCTGTACTTGATTAACAGGTTTTTGTCTTTGAGGAGTCAACTATTGACATTCTAACATTATACCCATTCCTATTTTACAGATGAGGAAACTGAGGCACAGAAAGGCAAACTAACTTGTTCAATTTTTCAAAATTAAGCAGCAGAGCTGAGACTAAACCCCAGATATTTCTCATGCTAAAGTCCAAGCTCTTAACCAGACAGTGGAAAAAATAAATAGCAAGTTGGGAGTTTGCCTACTTTTGGTACCCAAAGGGATATTCAAAACCACCACTTTATAAAGCCTGCCTGCCTTACTTAGGAACTTCCTCAGCAACATCACTAGCAAGGGACCATGTAACTTCTGTCTCAGCCTTCCCAGATATGGGAAGACAGTTCCTGACATGACTCAACTAAATTAAACACTCTTTAGCACTGGAAATAGATAAAAGAAAAGTAGCCTGCTTACTGGAGCATAGAGCCACCCAATATTCCTCTACCCCTGGCCCATGACTAAAAGATGCTCCAGGGTTCTTCTCTGCTAGATGGAACTGGCTTACAGTGTCATGAGTTTAATCACTCCATCAAAACCATGGTTTAGCTTAGCAGATCCCTTGATTTTCATTCTGCAGGACCCAGGAGTAGAGCAGGGCTTTCAGACGTCTCCTGATGCTTCCAGTTAGTAATCAGGACTCAGATGTTCATGCTGCATTTTCAAACTTCAGTTCATCAGAGCACAACCAGCTTCTCACAGATCCTCTTCCCCAAAGCTATTGCTTCAGAATTAGGGAACAGGAGATGGATTGGAGAGATGTGGAGGAAGATGTAACTCAGTGACTTATTACCTCCTGAAACTCAGGCAGAGGATTCAGGGCTTAACTTTTATTTGGCCACTTCTTTTCTAAATGTAATAAGCAAGAACATCCTTCTGGCTGAGTTGTGCTGACTGGTACAAAGTTAGCTTTTAATACTTATCACTACTGAGCCAAAATATAATTAGAAATTCTCTGGCTTCTGTCTTTTCCAAAGGGAATAAACATACTCAGATGAAAATTACCATACATAAGACAATATCTCATTTGCCTCTTTTTCATTCCAACCTCAAGTTTAGAAAATTACCCAGAGAATTTTAAGAATTCACTACTACAAGGATATTAACTTAGCACCTAAATTCAAATAAACCTTGAGCATGAAGTCTTCCACCAAGATCATTTTTCTTAAAGGGGGGTGGGTGGTGGGAACAATGCAAGGTCCTAAAACACATCTTTATAAACCTTCCTTTAAATTTATAATAACTCACTTAACAACTTTAATTTACCAAACCATACAATTACCCAGGCTTCATTGTTCCAACTTCTCCAGAAGAATTCCATTCAAACTGATCAGGATTCCAGCTGAAAATCAGATAAACTCAACCTTTATTTTCCATTGACCTTTAACTCTATTGATTCTACTAAAAGAGAGGAAACAAGACCAATCTTAGATGATTTGTTCATAGTGAACTAGGTTCATCCCATCTACTTATTAATAAATTCTACAATATGTCTAAATATAGACATCAAGATCACTAGACTGTAAAATACAGACTTCAATATCTTTTTTAAAAAAATTTAGGTATCTATCCAACTTAAATCTCTCAAGGTTTTTCCAAATCACCACCATGCCCTAAATGTTACCCAGTGACAGAACAGTTTTCAGTTGTAACTCTCTCAACTCCCAGAAATGAAATTTCACCATAGCACCAAGATTTGAAGCCAGTTTCAAAAACTAAGTACAGTCTCATTGCCTCTTTCTAAGTCTTGAGTTATACCTTTCTTAATAATTCTTAACTAGAATTGTTTCTCCTTTCTGAGAAATTAATATCTCCCTTCTCTGTATACATATAGCAATTATTGGTACCTTTATCTTGCTCCCTGTGCTAGTCTATCATTCATTGTAAGCACCTTCAACACAGGGGCCGGGTGTTAGCTCTTAACACGCAACCCTTCAGTGCCTACCACTGTGTGTGTAAGAGCCCCATTGCTTTTTGTTGAGTTGTTGCTGATGGGGGTCAATGAAAATGACATTTTGTAAAAGTAGTTCAGGATCATTAATCTGGCTATGGCATGTAGGAGACATGGAAAAGTGTGTAGAAGAGAAGGGAGGAAAAGTCATGGATGCATTTGGGTTCCTGGTGGCATCCAGTACTTTGGAGAATAGTGGCATTATCTTAACATTATGAGAAGTACCCGATGAGGACTGATCATTTAAAAGGAAGATATCAGCACCCAACCAAATGACATTATCATGTGAAGAAAGTACCAGAAACTGGGACTCAGCTCTAGATTCAGTTGCTCTTCTTAAAAAATACATCTTCATGGGGAGGGGGACAGAGAGGAGCAAAAAGGGGATGAATGTAATACAACAACAATAAAATTTTAAAAAAAAATACATCTTCAAATAAAACAAGCCCCTAAACTTTCAGCCTCAATTTCCTTATCTAGAGGATAAATATGGAGATAAGTATAATAAACAATAGCTATTTCAATGTGAAATGGCATTATTATCACCTTCTCACCCCCTTTTAAAACTATAGGAGACCTTACAGGTCATCTAAGTGAGAAAAACACTATAAGCCTCATATAGCAGTTACTATAACCTGGCACTGCATTAAGTCGTATCATTTTATGATACTATTATTACCACCACCAATTTATAGATCAAAAAATTGAAACACATATGGGTTAAGTGATTTTCCCATGGTCCCACCATAAGCAAGTGGAAAAGTAGGGATCAAACCCACAGCAGCCTGGCTCTCCAGTGGTGCTATTTACCACCACGAAAGGATGTCTGATCTCAGTGCAGCATCTTCATTGTAGATGTGGAAACTCAGGTCATGTCACACAGGTGGTTATGCACTAAATATAGACTACAGTGACAGAGAAGGC
This sequence comes from Noctilio leporinus, assembly GCA_004026585.1. NCBI lineage: Eukaryota > Metazoa > Chordata > Mammalia > Chiroptera > Noctilionidae > Noctilio > Noctilio leporinus. The sequence goes on from PVIW01002236.1 coordinate 61,946, forward strand.
AATTTTCTCCCCGGGAATATTCTAGTTTCTTATAAAAGGCTGGTTCTGCAGAAAATCACTGAGCTGAAACTGCATAAACTACTAAAAAAAACTGAACCAGATATTTTGAGCAGAATTTATGTGGATGGGAGAAAAAAACAAAATGAGTCTTACTGTTGCCATATCTTTCCAATATGAAACAGGGGGATAAGCAGATGAATTTATTTCAATGTTTTCCAGGTAAACTTTTTTTATGCTTCTAAAACATAGCAAGGTCCTTAGAGAAGTGAACTCCAGTCCCTTGAACCCCTCTCAATACAGGAGACATGGCTCCAGGGTGATCAGGAGGTCAGATCAAGCTCAACTCTTCTCCGGAAAGCACTTAGGATAAACCAAGAACAAGAAGCTGCCAAGAGAGCCCACAATATGCTCCTCTTCCTTGGTTCTCCTGAGTTACTCATCCCTGAGGATTCTGAACATCAAAGAAGAGGCCCTGGCAGGTGGTCGATATCAACTGAACTTCCTTCAGGACAGAGCCACCTGTGAACAAGACTCTACCCCTCCAAATACCACCTATAGCTATTGCGGGAAAGTGGCTTCTCCTGGTATGAGACCATTCACAATTATTTCCATTCAGATCAGAGAAAATCTCAGGTTCAGAAATCCCCAGGCACAGCACAGTTCTCCCTAGAACCAACTAATGACAGGATCCACATGTCTTACTCATACTAATTCTGTTTATAGAATGTCATCATTCTCTTAAGACACAGGTGGAACAGATGAATTTCCAGATGGCTAGACTGACCCCTTTTTATCCCATAGCGAGAGAGATAAAGGTCTGTTGGTTGCTAGAGACTTAAACAAACACTTTTGAATATGTTTATCATGCCTGTATGGACTGTTTATTTCTGACCATTCATTGACACTAAATAATTTTAAAAGATCTAGATATCAAAACACATTTTGACAAATATCTTTGTTAGGAAATGTGAAAAAGTGATAAGATAAAATCAAGAAGAAAAACCAAATCATAAGAAAAAAAGGTGTGTGGGGGGGTGCGGATTTGGAGTCTCTGATGAAGAGAAAGAAAGCAATTACTGCACAGAATATTTTCCTTTCTGTCCCAAAGCTAGGGGGTCTAGAAATACAGATATCACCTGCCCCTGCATAACAGGTTAATTCAGAAAGGCAGGGAAAAGTTGCTTTCTCCCTTTGGACTTCACCACTAACAACAGCTCTCTCCTAATTGGTCTAAACAACCACCCATTTTATAAGAAACTGAAATAAGATTATCTAAGTGATTTGCTTAAGGTCACAGAGTTCTAAACAGAACATATCTACAAATTCCAGCCCCAGTCTCTGTGCCCCATCCCATCTTGCATCACCATGTGAACTTGTGAAAAACACAGTTCCTGCCATCAACCAGCTGTATGATCAAGGATGAATAACTTCTTTAGGGCTAGGTGTATTCACTTGGAATATGAGGTTACACTAGAAATGGATGACCTACAGTTCTGAAAGTCTGTGAATCCAGAAGTCTGTACATCCATGAAGATTAACAAGCCACTGTTTTTTTAAATTGCAGTTCCAATTTATTAGTGGATAACCACCATTCCCTTTTTTTTTTTTTTTTTTTCCTCCCTTAAAGTGAAATAGAACAGAAAATACTTTAATAGAGTCAGGTGGAGCAAGGTAGAAAAAAATGGAGCAGGACTAGGGTAGGAAAAAATGTCATCATGCTTTCCATAAAGTAAGTTCGAACATTGTTTTATAAAACCATGTGTGGGTACTGAATCATAATATAAAATTTATTTCTTACTATGGGGCATAGTAAAAAATGATGGAAACTCATATTTAAATTATAGATTCACATGACACATTATAGCAGAGTCTTACTATATTCCCCAAATATATGCACTTGCTCTTTTTCATGGTTCATTTTGGCTCTGGTTTGCCTTTCTCTTTCCCTTGGGCCTATTTTCCACTGGACCAGGAGTTCTCATTCCCTCCTTCCCTGTCTCACTTGCTCAGCATCATCCTCCTTGGGGAGGCTTTCTGCTGCTGCCAGAGAAGTGAGTTCTGAAGGAAAGAAAGGCATCCGAGTGTTGGGTGGAATTGCACTCTCTGCTAAACTCATGACACCTGGTTTCCTGAAATGGGGAAACACAAAGGATGAAGAAAGTTCAGCTGGGATGATAGGAAAGGCCCTGGGAGATTCTGGACTAGGGTCAAGGTCTGGGAGGGCAGGGCTACAATTAACCACGTCTCTGGCTCTTCCGCCTTCTTCTTGCAGGAGGGGGATTAACATAAATGTGTCACAAATCCTCAAATAAACGCCTCTAAGAAGGAACCTAGGTTTGGTAAAGTGGGGGGTTGTATCTGTTTTCCCAAGGCTGGCTGCCCAGAAAAAGAACTGTTTACATTCATACAAGAAGTGGATGATTGGGGAGGGAATTTTGAGGACTACAGCTCTAGTCTGTTGCTCAAAACCACTCTTCCCCAAAAAAGGTTTTGCCCCTTCTAGTTCAAGTTTAAGCAGGTGAGCCAGGAGCTCCTTGGGGCTGGAAAGAAGCTCCACCCCCCTGGAGCCTCCTATGTAACATTTCTAACCGTGAACCTCTCCTGGAGCCTCTTGTGAACAAAAACTCTTGAGTTTCTACGTAATTCAAAGTTTGAAGTCCAGGATAGTGGCTGGAAAATGAAGCTCCCTGCCCCGCCCTATCCCCCGCTCCCCACCCCCATGCTTTCAGCTTCTCAGTCATTCAATGTCTGAGATGAAAGTCACTAAACGTTTGATGGAAATCTTTAATTCTAAATGGTCTGGGTGAAAATATGAGATGTGGCATCCTAATTATTCCTATCAACCTAGTCTCAGGACAGCTTGGGTTGGAATAATGTCCAGGAAATTATTAATAGTGAGAAAATATCATTCCTAGAAGACACAGCCTATTATTAAAAGGATGGGAAATGTAAGTAAGATCTCATGGGTTCTACACAAATAATATACTTTTGGTCTCTCAGTGGAAATACCAGTGTTTCTGCCAAGGGCCTGCGGGTGGGGGTGAGATGAGAGTGACCCCCAGGTTCTGATTGGCTCCCTGCACTAAGCTCCTCACACAGAGGATCACTGTGTTCGTTTGGGATCTGCCTGGCAGGGTTGCCTTGTCAACTGTTATTTCGTTAAGCAGCCCCTGTGGCTTTTAAAATCAGTTGACCTGCTGTTGACCTGTTCTGTGTCACTGGAGTCAGGAGCAGTCTCTCTGGCTAAATACTTATGGGCCCCATGATAGATTACATTAAAGATTATACAGGCACAGCTAAGCCTGATGGCTCCCAACTGCCCTACAGCACAAAGAGCAGCTCCTGTTACAGGAGCGCAGGGGAGCCCCCTCAGGAAGGTCGGGTCAACAGCAATGATTCCAGAGTTGCTTGGTGACAAGCCCCTCCTGACTCCTACCCCTCGGCTGAAAGCCAAGTGGTCTATTGGGGGCAGCTCCACATTTTCCAGAAAACAAACCTTTCCTAAAGTTATTACCAGATCTAAAAGGGCCCCCACAAATTTCCACAGGTAAAATCTCATTTTTATTGTCAAAAATGACTTTCAGGAATTCTCCTTCTATGCTGTGACAAGACAAGGGATCGTGTTAAGCATTATTCCTGCCCTGTCCATAGTCAAGTAAGTTACACACTGCAGATCAGAGAACCAAAACACTGAAAAGACACTTAGATTAGATAAAATCACCGTTCACATCATTCCATAAGAAGTTAAGTTCACCAAAGATGACAGAAGAGGCTGTTGGCATTGCATGTTTGGACAGAGTAGGAAAAGATGCTAATATTTTTCAGCACCTACTATGTGCTGAAAACACTGTTAGCTATTATATATCTTTTATGTCATTTAACCTTTATCATGCCTTTAGGGCAAAGGTATTGTTATCTCCTTTTAACAAACGAGGAAGCTGATGCTTAGTGAGTGTTTTGTTTTTGTTTTCTCCAGCTTTATTAAAGGATAACTGACAATTTCTAAAATGTGTGTACTCTGTGTATAACTTGATATATATACATACATATATATATATATATATAGAGAGAGAGAGAGAGAGAGAGAGAGAGAGAAATAAGTCACCAGAATCAAGTTAATTAGCATACCCTATCACCTCACCTTGTTACCACTTTAGTTGTGTGCAGTGTTAATGAGTTCTAAGTTACTTGCTCTAATGTCTATTTCCTATTGGCATGTGAAGATGAAATGAGATGATGTAAGTAAGTCCTTAGAACTCTTAGTATAATGTCCAAAACATGGTATTTGGTGATTGTTCCCCACCTTGAAAAGTATGATTGTTATTATTAGCTAAGTGAACTTTTGTCATTGGGAGAAGCCTAATGTCAGCCAGGATGGCTGCGTAGGTCCAGGAACAAAAATCTATAGCCCATTGATCTCTCTAGCATAGTTTTGTTTATTGATTTGTCTCTTTATTTGTTTATACCAGTCCTCATTCTTTGAAATATTATGAGATGGATCACAGGGTAACAATATATGTTTAAAATTCAAGATCAAGAAAAATAAGACTATGTGAAGACAAGACCAAAAACGCAGAGATGAAAACCACCAGGAGCTGGGTAGCTGCTAAGCTGAACTTTGGTTTACTAGAAACTGAGTTTCCCCTAGGCACCAACACACAAGGAGCTTGATGAGTTTCCCAGCTTTCTTTGTTTAAGAAGGAACTATCTCAATTCCTTGGAGGAAATAAAGTATGCCCTTAAATTTTTTCCCTATAATAAATTTCTCCCAAGAAGCTTCATGTTAAATGTGATGCAAAGATGGTGTCTACAATAGCAGAGGGGCAGTCACAGGGCTCTGTCACGTCTCTCTGTGAAAGGCAGCAGCAGGACAAAGCACAGTTCTTGAAAACAGTCTGTTGGAGGCCAAGCAAGACATCCTGAGCACATCTTTCCTATGGCTGGCTTATCAAAGAATGAAGAAGAGAATATCTGAAGAAATGGATGGGCCTTTCAACAGTCCTCCACAAAGAGTACTTTCTTTATGGAAAATACTAAAGCAGTTGCCCATGGCCTGCCCCACCTTCCTAGTCACTCTCTTTTAAGGAATCTACTGGATCAAACCACCAAGAGCCCATCTGCACTGGACACAGGTGATTAAAACAGAGCAGACATTTCCTCAGATGGCCACACACCTGTGAAGCTTGGTTTAGCTCAGCCTATCAGATTGTTCCCCCAGAACAGAATGTAAATCCAAAGCCCAGGCTTGGATCCTAAATTGTTCCAAAGGCAGGGGTGGGAAAAACTAGGATGGCCAATTGCTGAGGTGGGAGAAGAATTCATAGATGTCATATGTAATCAGAAACAGCATGCTGCTAAAGAGTAAGAGCAGAGTACATCTACCCACAAAATGGGAAGCAGTGCCAGTGAGAGACTATGCAGCTCCTGAGAGAGAGATTGTGACTATCTTCTTACCCCAAAGCTGCTCTAGATCCAAAACCATCTCCCATTTCCAGACCTAGCTATAATGAAATTCTTAATTTTGGATTCCTGGAGAGCCCTGGATTCTTATGATAAACTCTTATTTTCTTGGTAAACACTGAGTAGGTCTTTATTTTTTGAAAGTAAGTGTGCCAGACTCAAGCACAGGCTTTTAATAAGAGTTGAACAACAGGAAGTATTCTAGTCTCTACATTGCAGGCACTGTGTTGTCTGTTGTCAAGCAAAGGCAGATCCAGTGCAAGAGAGAGAGTTCAAAAGCAGATGGTATGACACACAACAAATGTGGCTGAATCTCAAAGGCATTACGCTGAGTGAAAAAAGCTAGTCTCAAAAGGTTACACTCTGTATGACTCCATTTATATGTAATTCTTGAAAAAACAAGATAATAGTGATGGAGAACAGATCAGTGAATCTCAGGGGTAGGGATTGTGGGGAAAGCATGACTATAAAGGATAGCACAAAGGAGTTTTTGGGGTGATGCAACTGGTGTAGTCTTGATTGTAGTGGTGGTTACATAGAGCTATACCTGTGTTTAAAGACAAAGAATTGTAAAAAGCAAAAAAGGGAGGGAGGGAAGGAGGGAGAAGGGGAGGAAGGTAAGAAGAGAGGGAGGGAGGGATGATCTCTCTTATGAGGCAGCAGGGTCACTAAATAGACCCTCAGCCAGAGCAGAGGAGAGCCAACTCTCAGCAAAATTTTGCAGGCATAAGATTCTCCTCAGTGGTCTTAGCCTTATCTTTTTGTCCCTCAATGCCTTATGTTCTTCCTGAATGGCATCGCCTTTATAACAAAGACAAGCCAAGGAAATGGGCAATGAAGGTAGAGTTTTATGTATCAATCAAGAGGCGAAAGAAATTTTGATAGGCCAGACTAGGTCTTGCCATCCATAATTACACCATAACACAGAACATCTTTTATTCTTCCTACAAATGATCTTGGTATGGAAGAAGCAGGATAACCTAGAAGCAGCACTAAAATTTCTCAGGGATAAGGAGAGACAAACTTTAAGCAGGGAACAGACTGATGAGGATAAAAAGAATTAAACCAAAAGCAGCTTTCCCTCGATTTAGGATTATTATGCCCAAGAACTGAGGTTAAAAAGCAAAACCTTTCTGCTCTGACTTAAGCTACTTGGGCCTTCCCAGTGAGGCAATGAAGGGCCCTTCGTATGGCTTGACCCAGTTTCCTGGTTCTGGCTGATAGTGACACCTTGCTTTTCATCAGTCCCTTTTCCATACAGACATTTCCTTTGGGAATCCTGCAGAAAAGTGTGGTTGAGGCAGTGCAGAAAGTGAGCATTCCTTGGCTCCCTAACCAAATGGTGTCATAATACCACCACAGCCTTTCCCCAAATGGGTGATTTTTAACAAGGGTGTCCTATGGCTCTAGATATCTCAGGGCTCCGCACAGTGGTCAGGCATAGAGCACATAGTGAGTAACAAACATGAATTGACACGGAGAGAAGCAAATAGAGAAAGAGGGAGTCAAGAGGGGAGGGAGGGAGAAAGAAGGTAGACACAGGAGCAGCTAAAGGCTCACAACCTGAGGGAACACGCCCTGTGAACACGTCATTCATTCAGCACGTGTCTGTTGAGTGCAGTGCTGAAGACCTTCCTCTCCTCTCTACATGGCTACTCTCCACCCTTGTCCACTCTGCTCGGAGCTCCAGGGGACCCCACTGTAAGGATTGCATGGACAGGGTGCCTGGGCACCCACCTCCCCAGCCCCCAGCTGCAGTCCATTACTGGGAAGTACCAGCAGAGATGAAGGAGGGAGGAGAGTAAGAGCAGAGAATTGATTTCCTACCCCTCCCTCAGGGGCTGCCGTGGGTGGCTTGCAGCCCTTGAATAGAGGCCACCCCTGTCCACACAGCCATCTGCATCTCTGGGTTACAGCACCGCTGCCCCTCTCACCCCTTCAGACTTAGGACTCAACGCTGCTGATGCAGGTGCTGTACTATGTCTTCTAGTTACCTACATGCTACCCACACCTTTGTAGAAGATCACTTTGGTAAACTTCGAGTTAACTCTATTTGAGTTGTAGATGAAAAAGGGGCCACATGCTAAACCTGACAGACCCAGGAGAGGCCTGCATGGCAGCCCTACAAACTCAGAGGCTGAAAGTAACCACATAGGAGAGTCTGAACATAAGAATTCCTAACCAAAGCGGGGTTATGGTGGTTAGTCACGTCCTAGGCCTGTAGCTCCTTTGACAAAAGTCAATCTTTGCCTTAACTGAGCCTATCCATTGTCTTTTTACATCTAAGATAACATACCTTTGGAATGTCAGAGTAATCTCCTTTTTCCAGACCCCTCAAAGCACTATCTCCCAGGACCACAGAGCTCCTTGTGGTTACGTTGTTCCCTGAATACCATCTCTCTGTGCTATAAATACTCATTATCAACTATCCTATACCCACCAATGTAAGAGAAGTGTGTGCCTCTCTGTTTTACCTCTTATCCAATTTCAGACACTTTCCCCTTTTGCATTCCCACCACCTTAATCTATCACCAATGGATCTAATATAGCCCCATATATATCTCCTCCATTGATTCTAATGTATTAAAAAAGTTGTAAAACTGCCATTCTCTGGGGCACTTTCTCAACACATTGAGATTTTTTCTCCTGGCAATTGTTGTCAGTTTGGCTCAAGTAAACTCTTCTAAAACTTTTTTGTAGGTGGTATGTTCTTTCATCAACATGGTGCACTGACTGCTTTCTGCCGGGACCCTGACAGATACAAGCAATGTCTGTGTGCCAGGCACTATGCTAATCTCCTGGGCTGCAAATACAATTAGTTGCTCTTCTAAGAGCTCACTATATAGTAGGTGGCAGGCACATCAGCAAATTCCAGTGCAGGCTGGGGTGTGCAGTGAAGGAGCTAAGCATGGGTGCTGTCCAAATGCAGTTTCTGAAAACTAAGCTAGGGTCTCCCTCTCCGCAAAGCAGTGGAGAGGTCCGATGGAGCACTGCAGAAAACCTGGCGATAATGCTTGCAGAGTTTACAGCTAGACTATAGATTTACTCAGGCCTGGATCCTAATCCTGTCTTCCTCTCACATTAGCTCTAGTATGACAGTTTAAAAATGTGGTCCTAGGCCCTAGTTGATGTCTCAGTGGATAAGTGCCAGCCTGTGAACCCAAAGGTTGCTAGTTCAATTCCCAGCCAGGGCACATGACCAGGTTGTAAGCCAGGTCTCCAGCCAGGCCTGTAGCTGGAGGTAGGTGAAAAGCAACCATACATTGATGTTTCTCTCCTTCTCTGCCTCTCTCCCTCTCCTTCTCTCTGAAAATAATAAAATCTCTAAAAAAAATGTGGTCCTAAAATTCCCATCAATAGGTGGAGATACATAGCTAGCTAGAGATAGATATTATATGTAGATGATATATAGATAGATATAGATATGCATATATAGATATCCTATATAGATGATGATATAGACATAGATATGCATATAGATATAGATACACATATACATATACATAACATACATTTTCCATATACATATATTTTGGATTCTGTGACTGTACAATACAGTAGAAATGAGGCTGTGCCAGTCTCCAGGCCCATGCTTTGCAGGCTGTCATCTTTCACCCTCTGTCTCTTAAGATGCTTGATCTTAGGGCCCAGCCACCATGCTGTGAGGAAGCCAAAGCCACTCTGAAGAAAGGCCACATTGTGGAGAGAAGCCACAATTTAGCATCCTTGCCAGCTTTGTAAGTAGCTCAGTAGAGCTGCCCCAGCTGGCTCTGCACATCGCTCAATGAGCTGGTTCCTCTAAGTCTTACCCAAATTGCAGGTTCATGAGCCAAAGAAATGATTATTTCAAGCTACTAGGTTTGGGGGTACTTCTTTTAATGCAGCAGTAACTGGAACACTAGTGGTCAAGTTCCTTAAACCCTCTTTGAGTTTCATATTGTCACATATAAATAGAGGGTAAAAATAACACTTAACTCATAGGGTTTATTATGAGGATTAAAAGAGATAGTGAACTGGAAGTGCCTATCCTATATCTAGCACTCAGGGTGTCTTTGATTAGATCCCCCAGAAGCTGACCCTAAAAGGCAATATGGAGGTGGCAGGGGTGGGAGTGGGGAGGCATCAGTAAGCTGCAGGTGTTGGCTATTAGGAGTGAAAAAACACCTATGCCCTTTTGGCTGCACTTATCCCTCTCCAACATCCAACACACACACACACACACACACACACACACACACACACACGATTATTATAGTTATTCAAGGTGACCTAGGTGGAGCACCAACATTATCCAAGGCATAGAAGCACTCAAAACTGCTAGTTCTCAAGAGGATGTATGTATCTCACAATGAGCCACCCCTGCTCCCCACCAGGAGTGACACTGAATGAATTAGGAGACATTCTCCACGAGAAGATTTACACCAGTAACACAGGGAGTAGTAAATAAGAGCAACAGATTAGTGCAATATTACTAAATCCCATTATTTAGGTCCCTGCCTGGCAGATTTAATAAATGAGATCTATCTCTTCTTGGTGGATGCACAAGCATAAGTGCCATCTAAATCAAGTCTATAGAGAATAAACTGACCTGATGGATAGCCATCTTTTAGCTCAGTATCAGTAATGCATGGAGGATTTGGGAGAATTTGTGCCAAGAATCGGAGAATGTAATATTTGTCTTGAATTAACTAATTTTTACAATCAGTGTACTATAAGTGATACACTCCTGCCAAAGCAGATTAGTGACCTGCCTGAAGTACCAATTATGTTTCAATTTATACAGTAAAATTTATTTGGTAATATGAGGTGTTGCAACCATTTTAACACATCAACAAAGATGGAAATCAATTTATTTTCATAGTATTTGGCAATAAACTTCATAAATAAACGAAAATGTGGGGTTTCTAGAGCCAGGCAAGCCTTTTGCTTTAACCTTCTCTATTTCCTGGTGGCTGGCTAAGGACAGGGTTTGTCCCCCTGTGGTTCCACTCTGACCCAAGACCAAGCTAGTGTTCCTTGGGCCAATAACTTCTTAAGGTGTTGGGAAGAGTCAGGTCATCTTCAGGAGAGGCCTCTTTTGGGTTGATGGGCTGGAACTGAGCTTCAAAATATGCCAGAGACTGCTGCATATTGCTTTACCTGGCAGAGAAAGTCAGGCAGATGTTGGCACTCCTACTTTAGAAATAAGGAAACCAAGTCTCAAATATGACCAGGCACTTGCCAAGTATAAAGGTGAGACTCAAATTCTAGATCTTCTGATAATAAATCCTGATTTTTGTCTGTGAAAATAGGTTAATGGTTTAATCACTGTGTAAACCTGCCTCTGTCCTCTGAGAAGATGAGAACATGGGGTCACTGAGACAAGTAGCGGGGTGCCAGGTAGAGGAAAGGGGGAGGGAACTGCAGACAGAGCAAACCTGTGCCACATCAGGGAGGCTTAGAAGCATGTGGTAAGGATCCCAGTTTCTACTTGAGATAGAGAAATCTGGAGAGAGCATCACTGTACACTTAAAAGTTTTTATTTTAAGTGGGCCAAACAGCACATCCCAAACTTTACTGAAACCATCAGAGACTTGAGGTGACAGGACAACCAACTCACCGAAAACCTAAGGAAAGACAGTTACTTGGGGGGAGAGGTAAGTCATGAGCCCTTGCTTACCTGGGAGGGATGCTGTTAGGCCTTGAAGAATTCAGCTAACATTGTTAATAATTGGTAAAGGCCAAGAGTATGAGCTAGTGAGTATTTAGAACCCCTGGGGGCCAGTGAGTATACAAGAAATGCACACCTACTTGCAGTTTCTTCTTTATGGACCCAACTTAGTACTCACAAAATATCTGCCAAGAGCCCTAAGGAACCATCCCTCCGGGTGACAGTATTGTAGGAAGCAAATAGGAAACACAGAAACCTAACCCAGATCCTACTGCTCTATTTCCCCAACTGAACAAAAGCTTGAAAATGGAGGAAGGAAACACACACTGTCACCATAGAACACGGAAACAAACCTACTGCAGCTGAGGAAAGAAGAGAGACAAAAGCTCTCTGCTCCTAGGGTTGGGCAGCAATGCCTTCTGAGCCAGAACTACCCCCGGGAGAGGGCAGAAGCACTGAAAGCCCCACAGTCTGAGACTCTGGGAATGGGCACCTGTCTGATCATGTGTAAATATTTAGAATGGCAGAGAACACCTCTCCACTCCCCACCACATCCCGTGACCAGGCTAACAAGCAGCGAGGAATAAATGATAATCAAATATTGCTGACTTACCCTTGGAGACTCTCTTGGAGGCACAACTCAGAGCGACTATTGAAACCTAAAAATGGAGAAGACATGAAGAAAAGCCTGACAAACCAGCCCCCAACCTAAAAACAAGGCAAAGCCAGAGAAATTTTAAGCTGCAGTGCACTGAGGCTAACCATGGCACGAAAAATAGTTACAGTCCCTACTATGCTATATAAAATGTCCAGCTTTTTAGAAAGTTACAAGGCATATATTTAAAAAAAGAAGAAAACAATACTATTAAGGTATAGATTAACCCCCAAAACTAGGCATATCATTAAAAATGCTGAAAACACAACACAACTTTTAAAATCTTTAAGATGGTCAGGGGTAAAAAGATACATTACATATAAAGGAACAAAGATAAGAATTACAGGAGACTTCTTGTCAGAAACCAAGCAAGCTCTGAGACAAAGGAGTGACATCTTTAAAGTGCTAACAAAAATACTATTAACCAGAATTCAATAAACAATAAAGATATCTTCTAAAAACTGAAGTAGACATACTTTCTCAAACAAACAAAAACTAAGAGAATTCATTGCCAGCAGACCTTCAGTATAATAAATATTAAAGGAAAATTCTTAGGTAAAAGCAATACTTAACCAGAAAGAAATTTAGATCCACAGAAAGAAACGACAAGCATTAAAATGGAATACATAAAGGTAAAAATACATTTTCCTTACTTTAATGACTCTAAAAATAGCTGATTATTTAAAGTAAAAATAGTAGCAATGTTTTGTGTTCATATCATATATAAATTAAAATATAACAATAGTACAAAGGATGAAAGGGAAGAATTGAGACTAGATTCATATGGTCCTGACATTACACACAGAGAAACATATTATTTGAAAATGTACTCTGTTTAACTACGGGTGTACAAACTTGTACATTGCAAACCTATTGACAATTACAAAGAAAAGAAAAGGTATAAATAATAAGCTAATGGTGTTGATAAAATGGAATCATACATTTTTAAAATTAATCTAACAAAGTAAAAGTTAAGAAATACTTTTAAAACAAATGGAAAAAATAGAGAACAACCATCTAGATGGTAGATTTTAAAGCAACCACATCAATAACAACACTAATTGTAAATGGTCTAAACTCATCAATTAAAATGCAGAGTTTGCCTAATTATATTTTTAAAAAGCAAGACCAACTATAAGCAAAAAAAATTTTTTTTTACCAATCTATAATTATAATTGGGTGTGTCAACACTTTTTTATTAGTAATTAATAGAACAAGAACATAGAAAATCACTAAGAAACAGCACTATCAACCAACTAAGACTAAGCGAAAGGATACTTCACCTAACAAAAGTAGAAAACATTCTTTTCAAAATGAATATAGACCATTCACTGGACAGACCCTGTTCTGGACCAATAAACTAACCTTAACAAATTTAAGGGAACAGAAATCATACAAAGTATGTTCTGCAAGCATGGCGGAATTAAACTAAACATTGTAGTAGAAGGATCCCAGACAAAGTTTAACTCTAAACCTCAGGACACCAGGTTAGGAAGTTCAATGGGCTTCTAAGACTAGACTAGTTGCAAAGCATGTGTTGCACATGCTGATTAAGAGAAGCAAAAGCTTTACAATTCATTCTGAAGTTAACACACACAGTAGGAAATCTATTTGGGGTTGTCACAATCTTTTCTGTCCATCAAAAAATACCTAAGCTTTGCTTTGACTTAAGAATATACATATATATATATATAAATATACATATATATATATAAATATAGACTGATGTCTGGGCCAAATCCAGGGCCTCCTGCTGACCGTGCAAGCCCTGTTCCTTTCTTCCCTCCATCAGATCATGCAGTGCAATTTATACAATGTGATGATTCAGCCCTCAGAACTTAAAGACCTAGAGAGATAGGTCCAATTCTTGTTCCATTATTCACAAGTCATGTGGCTATGGGTATATTACTTAAACTCTCCAAACTTCATTTGCTCATCTGTTAAGAGGAGATAACAGTTGAACCTGTCTGAGATGGTTTTGTGAGAATTAAATGAAGATGATGTATGAAAGTACTTAGTACAGGGTGTACAGACACCATAAGTGTTCAATAGTTATCATCATTATCATCCATTATTGTTATTTCTAGGAAAGAAATTCTCTGGGGAAGTTCTCCATAAGGCTAAAATACACGAGTTGTCGAGAGACCATTTATTTAAATTTGGAACCTGCCAAGAGACATAAAGTCTATAGATAGGAAAAAATTAAATATGCTGTGTTTCCCCGTGTCCTCTCTGGAAAGGCTGGGGAGAATGAAATGGAGCCAAAACAGAGGGCTGCCCTTACACAGACTACCACAGGAAGCACCTGTCTTACCCCGAACCACCTAGTTTGTTTTCTCTGTCTGATTGTTGGTGCTTGAAATTTCTTTAACTGGAACACTGTCATTCCACAACAGAAACATGACTTAAAATATGTATGAGGTCTGTCCTGAAAGTGCCAGCCATGCAAAATGTATTAATTATATTGACATTGGCTCTATACTTTCAGGACAGACCTCATATAGTACTGAAAGTAGGTGATATAGTATATTACATTTCTATTCATGTAGAAAAGCAGGTTTTATATAAGGGAAAAGGGGGCCTTTTATAGGAATAATGAGGAATTAGAAGTTTCTTGCTGAATGGGGAGACAATCCATCCTAAAGACCTTCTGAATCCGAAGAAACAGACAATTGAATAAAACTAGAAGGATTCTGGAAGCACACAGACCACAGACCTACAAACTCAGACCAGTTTGTTAGAATCATGTAGGGTGTTAAACATACAGATTCCTAGGCTCTGCAGTAGAACTGCTGCATCTGAAGGAGGTGGGGAGAGATGATAGGATTTTAACAAGCAGGAGGAGGCACATATGAGAACTATGCATCAATACCAACTTTTCACTGTACAGAGGACAAAACTCAGCCCAGGACAATGAAGTAACTTTGTTCCAGTCCACTTCACAACTGTTTTCAACCAACTTGGCTTGGTGGTCATTGTGGAAGTGAGAAAGCAGTGTGAGTGGGCAACTCTACGCACTATCCTACCTGCCCCTAATGATCCACCAAGGACTTTACACTTGACAGTGTCACCTTCCTGTGATCCCAGTTTCTCTGTGCTACCCATAGTGACACCTCTCTCAGGACAGCTAATTTAAGCCAAACTCTGTTCTTAAGTTAGCTTCTTGATTGTCCCCTCGACTTTTCTCCAAACAATGAAACTATCAAAGGTGGAAATGTCATATTTGGTTAGTAGCTGGCATTCATGATTGGAGTACACACTAACAAGAGGAAGTAGCAAGAGGCCAAAAATGAATCTAAAGGGAGCGAAGTGACCTCTAACCAACCGCAAAACTCAGGTCAATAAGCTGAAGAAATCAATGAAGTGAAAATGGTCTGCTCAGGGAAATCAATATGGTGCAAATCAGCTGCAGTCAGGCCTGTGGCCTTGCATATGGCTCTGACCCCAAAGATGAACTGCATCCTTTCTACTTCCCAAAGACAGCTTCTCATCCCCTCTTCAAACTCTTCCTCTCAACATCTGCCTATTTACCCAAAGGTATATTTCTCCCTGGATGCCCTAAATCTTGTGACCACATGAAAATGTCCTTCTCTATCTTCCTATGGCCAACACTCATCATTTTATATCTAGATTATTTTCAGAACTCGCTCTTTCTGCCTTCATCCTGTCCCTGGTATTATGCTGGCCCACAAAGCTCAGAATAACCCGCATCCTTTGTCTCCCATTACTACCTTACATGACACCCTTGCCAATCAGGCTGACCTCCTCTTTATTCCTGCATGAAACCCAAAGCTTTCATTCAAACTACCTGTTCTCTTCCTGACTATTCAGATCTTCTACCTACTCTGGGCTGTGAGCTAAAGTGTCCCCTTCTCTACTCAGTCTTTCTGGACTGAGTATACCAGCATCCCCCAAAGATCTCCTCCCTTCTCAGCACTGATGGAACTTTTCATCTGCACCCCTTATTTCTATATTATGCAATTCCCACTTTCACCACTACCATGTTGGGGGTTAGAGGCAAGAGGTGGTATCACTACAATATCCTCAACTCTTGGAGGAAGGCAGCATAGGGTGGAAAGCACACTATGAGACGCAGAAGTCGTTGGTTCTGTCCAGCTCTTGACTCTAATTACTGTGGGTCCCTAGGCCAGTGACTAAACTTCTCAGGGCTTTTCTACAAAGTGAGATGCTTGTATGAAAGATAGCTCTAAGGGTACTTCTCATTCTGTATTCTAGACTTCTATGGCAAGAATTGTCTCTTTTAATATTCCCCATAACATTTATTAGCTCTTGGCCCTTAATCTTCCTTAATCTTCTAAGATTCTCTTTCCTAATTTATTAATGAGGTTGATAATAATACCTTTTTCACAGAATTTTTGAGAGGCTCATATAATATATGGCTTGTAAGATGCATAGCAAGCACAGTCCTGACACAAAGTAGGGGCTTTATAAATTTTTTGTTATTATTACAAAATAGAAGTGTATTTAAATATCTTAGATTAATAAATAAAAAGAACTTTAAAAATAACTATTTTTTGAGGCAAAAAAGAAATCTCAAGAACATTTAATTGCTGTTCAAATAATAAAGCATGTTATCTTTCTGTTTAAAACAGAAAGTATTTCCTTTTTCTGAGCTACAAAGGCTCATTTACAAAAGCCCTTCCGCATCTGCATCGAAAGCAGAAGCTTGGGTAGTTTCTGCTGCCCACCATGCTGGAGGCCAGGGAAAGATACCCTTGCCTACCCAAGATGCCACTTCTGGAAGTCAAAGTTGCTGCCCTCCCTGCAAATAGGAAGAACAAACATCCCCTGTAGAGAATCTAAAGTTGCTTTAGGCCGAGACCCAAAGAGGGTGTTCTTTGAGAATACAATGAGAAGTCTTTGGTACAGAGGCTTCTGATGTCTGGCTAACAAATTATTAAAACATTAGTAAGCTCATTGAGTGAATCTTTCCTTCTGAAAGCTAATCCACTTGAAGCTGCTTCTCTCAGAGTCAGAAAATAGAGAAATCTCACCCACTGGTGCCCATTTATTTACTCAACCAACCATGGAAAAAGCAGAGGAAGCTTGTTGGGGGACAATCCCCCAGGGATGAGACCACACCCTGAGGAGTTAAACCACTGGGAGAAAGATTCTCCCTCCACTCAACCAATAGGAGAGTTTCAGGGGGAATCATAAAAGGCAGCTGCCCCAGTGACTACAAGACAAGACAAGACAATCCTGCCATAAAATAGTACTCAGGGAAATGGGGTTAGGCTGCCTGGAGCAGGTTAGGATGCCAGAATATGTGGCATTTTGAAATGCAAATAACACAGACTAGATTTAGGAAGAGTCACAATGTCCTCCTCAGAAATATAACCACCTATTAAGTTCACAGAAGAAAGAGCTTCATACAATAAAAAAATATTTTTACTACTGCTTATGACCCCAAACATTTAAAGCATCACTTCAAGTATTATCAAAAAATAATTAAAAAATAAAAAACCAACATGCTTCCTCTCCTCTGTTGGAATTCTACTGGGGTGAGGAAGCAGATAAGAGTGAAAGATACACAAGGTGATTACAAAAGAAATAAACACTTTTAAAAACGTATTACTCGGTAACTAGGTTATAGATGAAAATTTTGTGAAGGAATTGTCACAGTATTTCTACAATCTTACATGCACTCATTTCCCCATTTCATAGGACCCCCATCAATCCTGAAGTAGAATCCATTTCAGACCCTTTGTAGGTTGATGGTTGAAATGGCAGCCACAATGCCTTCCTTCATTTATTCAGGGTCATGGGGAAGGTGAAATATAAGCTTCTTGAATTCTCTCTGCAAGAAGTTGAATGGTGGGATGTCTGGAGATAAGTTCAACCTCTACTCAATTGTTTTTAACCACTTATAGGGTATGTATGTGCATTGATATCAGATATACCATAAAAAGCACATAAGTAAACTTGAGCAAAATTATTTGGTAACAAGAAAAGGAAAGCTGAAAGTGTATACAGCCTACCATGGTGAAGTCTACAGGAGAACAAGTGGGAAAGAGAAGAAAATGTCATAAAGCAGAAAGTAGTATATTTAGGGCCAAAAGAATAGACACATAGCATTGCTGTGCCACTCACTGAATGTAAGACTTTGCATAAGTCCTGTTCTCTAGCCTTCATTGCCTATAACATTGAGAAAATAGTAACTGCCCCTTGTAAAATCAAAACATGTGTTTTCATGCAGAACCTCAGGGAGCAAGCATAAAGACCAATCAGTGATAGATCCAGAATCTTAATATTTAACAGATTTCTGAGTTGATTTTAAAGATGTATTATTTGTGTTAGTATTTTCTGGTTTCAGGATGACCAACATGATCTTAGGTATGAAATAAAGCATTAGCCCCTAAGTCCCTGAGTCCCTGAGTCTCCAAGTCTCTGAGTTCCCGTGTCTGAGTTCCCTGTAGTACAGTGAGACTCAACACAGAGCTTCTGCCATGGAAGCTGACACTGAACATATGGCTACTCAGGGTACCTGCTCTGGTTAATAAGGTACAAGGGCAAAAATTCATTTTTATTTTCTTTTCTACAGAAAGTCTCATGGCCTGGTCTCCTGGATACCTTTCACATGTCAAAAGGAGGAAGATGAATTAAATTAGTCCTCCTTCTATTAACAAACACCTTAAACTCTGTATTACATAATGTTTCTTCAGTCTCTGTGCATATACACATGAGCCTGTGTGAATGTGTGTGCGCGCGCATGCGTGCACAGAAACATGCACAAGTCAACCATAATACAAGTAAGTACCCTGGGTCTAGAAAGTTACTGATTTTGAAGAAGAGAAACCAAAGTGACAAGTTCAATGCAAGTACCTATGGGAATTGCATTTCCAACCCACAGTGACGGTTTCTGAGTCTGCCTCAAAAGTAGTTTCAGCAAGTCTCATAGCCCAGCCCTCCCCTCTCTGTCCAGTCCCTCTGTTGTGCCAAGGCTGCCAGCCAAGGGACCAATTAGTGTCAACTGTGATGTCAATACTTGCCTGGTGAGTCCTGCATCTAGCCACATCTTCCTAATGAAGCTCTGAACTATTTAATTAGGAGCTGCTCTGACAATTCTGTCCTTGTCACATCTGCAATAGATTGGAACACAAGGGAGAAAATTTCTATTGAACCCATGCTGCGGCATTTGCTCTATAAATTGAGGTGAGTGGGATGCACTCACCTTGCTAAAGCATAGAAATAAGAGGTAACGCAGTCTCTCACAATATCAAATGGGAAGGTATGAAGACACAGCCAGGCATAAAACAAAGGATGTTTGTTTTTCTTCCCAACCAAGTAGTTGTTTGCTCACCATATCTTCTTTTTGAGACATAACATGTGCTGTATTTAGGATATCATCTTTAGACCCAGAGACACCTAAGTTTGAATTCCTCTCTGGTCTTCATCCACTGCATGATCTTGGTTAGATTCTTAACTTCTCTGAGCCTCAGTTTTCTTGTTAAATGGAGATGATTATGCCTATCCCTGAAGTTCTTACAATGAGTAAAATAAAAATATATATATGGCACTAGGCATAAGTACTAAATACCCATTAAAGGATTCTTTTCATTACTGTTACATCTAATGTCCTGTATTCTAAATTGGAAGACAAATTCCATACTGTGATAAGCAGTATCTTTTATTGGCCTCCCCCATTTCCCACTCCAGAAACTTCTCTTTTCTAATGTAGTTACCTCAGGAGTCCTTACCTAATGTATGGCCTATCCAGAAAAATTTCAGCCATTGTTAACATAATGAAAATGGTTTGCACAACATTGATGTAACCTGGCAGCCAAGGAGAGGGGACTGGGATGCACATGTGTGAATAATGATGACTTCACTGTACTAGTCAGTGGAGGTGGTAGACCTCATTGAATGAGCATGTGTATTGTGTGGCTGTGGCATTCAAATGACTGAGCAAGTAGAGCAACAAGTCTGCATCAAATTTTGCATTAAGCTTGAACATTCCTCCACAGAAACTGCTTAGATGATTCAGAAAGCCACAGCTATGGGCAACTGGTGATTGGCAGCTTCATCACAACAACATGCCCATTCGTGGATTATAGGTTGTGCAGAGTTTTGGGGTGAAACATCAAATCACCTAGGTGACTCAGCCCCATTGCAGCCCAGATTTAGCACCATGTGATTTCTGGCTTTTCCCAAAACTAAAGTCACCTTTGAAAGGGAAGAAATTTCAGACCATCAATGAGATTCAGGAAAATACGACATGGCAGCTGATGGCAGTTGGGAGAACTGTGCAAGGTCTCAAGATGGCTACTTTGAAGGAGACTGAGGTGTCACTGTCGTATGTACAATGTTTCTTATATCTTGTTTCCTCTTCAATAAATGGCTCTATTTTTCATATTACATGGCTGGATACCTTCTGGACAGACCTCATAGGTTTCAGCCATCTCAGCACCCCAATTGCCCTCCTCTATTAATTCCAGTTTATAGGTAATTTTCAAATAGTGTATCTCCCAAGCCTGAATCCCAAGTCACTATCACAAAGTACAATAGGACTTTGAACTAGATAACTTGCTCATGAATTCAGTCTTGGATTCTATTAACTTTTCAGCAACCAAGGGTATAGGAAAGGGCCCTTCTAGCCCAAGGGCCAAGAAAAGGTCATTTATTTTTTAAAATCACCTACTCCACCCATTTACATTTTTATTAAGTGGAGAAGAAATGAGACCTTGAGTTATATAATTCATCTGTGATTACTGCATTCTTTGAAAAGGTTAAGGTGCTTACTACAAAATATGAAACAGTAATCTACATCATTACTGCTGAAAATTCAGGAAGGAGAGTTGGCAATCTGGAAGGCAATCATTATTCTACACTTGGGAGACAAACAGTATTAGGATAAAGTCTGACAATCAAGAAAAACAAAAATAAAGAGTAAAATTGGTAAAGCGTAAAATTTCACTTGCCCCCCCAACACGTTAGTTCAAAAGAAACAAACAAACAACAACAACAACAACAAAATGTAGGTCTTTTCAAAAGCTAAAATTGCTTAAAGAAAAACAGTATGATAGTATTTCTTTCTTTTTCTAAGGATGATCTTTTTAAATACAATCCTTTTACCCTTAAAACTGCCACTCCTCCTCCCTGAAGATGCCCAACTGGGCATGTAGCCTGACAGCAGAGAAACGATGTTCCAGCAAAAAGAACTGCAATTACTTTGCGATCATAGCACAAGAGAAGATTAACTGGGAGCAAGATCCAATTAGAATCTTTTATTCCTCATTCAATTTATATCCAGGTCAATAATATTTATTGAATGTATTGGGGTGACATTTGAAATAAATTTATATTGGTTTCAGGTGTTTAATTCTATAATAAATCATTTGTATATTGTATTGTGTATTCTCCACCCCAAGTCAAGTCTCCTTCTATCACCATTTATCCCTCATACCCTCTTCTACCTCCCCCATCCCCCTTTTCCTGGTAATCACCCTGCTGTTGTCTATATGTATGAGCTTGTGTGTGTGTTCACTTAATCCCATCACCTTTTTCACCCAGCTCCAAAACTCCCTCCTCTAGGACAGTTGTCAGTGTATTCTCTACCTATGAGTATATTAATATGTTTGGTTATTAGTTTATTTTATTCATTAGAATCCATATATGAATGAAATCATATGGTATTTATCTTTTGCTGATGGGCTTATTCCACTTAGCATAATGCTAAGTTCATCCATGCTGTTGCAAAGGGTAACATTCCCTCCCCTTTTTAAGTAGCATTCCAATGTATGAATGTATCACAGCTTCTTATCCACTCACCCACTGATGGACACTTGGGCTGCTTTCAAACCTTGGCTATTGTAAATAATGCTCCAATGAGCATAGGGGTGCATATGTTCTTTTGAATTAGTATTTAATAATAATTTTTAAAATTTGTCATATATTTCCATGTTCCACAGCTGGCACACCTGCTAAGTCCTTGTATCCCTATAGAGCAAGGCAGAGAAAGAAGAAAGAATGGCTTCACTGAGCTGAGTTTTGTGAGAGCATGAGCAACCTGTGGCAAACACAGGACTTGTGATGACAAAGATAGGAAGTCAAAACTCTTGCATGTGGAAAAAAGAACATTTTCAATAATTATGAGGTATGTAAGAGTCCCTTAACAATCCCACCAAGAGGAAGGACCAATGGAGAAGGTAAAATCATCTTTCCCCTCAACCTAAACATGGAAGCAGAAATACAGAATCCCAACTACTATAAACTAGGCACCATCTTTGGTAGTGTAACAGGCAGAGAATGATGACACAGAGAGAGAACCTGCGGGAACCTAGAGAGAGAAATGATACAGAGAAGTTATGATTCAAGGACATTGAAGGAGAGAAAGAGGAGAGACAGAAATGCAAGAAGCCCAGACTGAGGGAAAGAGAAAAGTGTTGAAAGAAAATCAAAGGCAGAAGGAAAATTAAAGGAAAGGTGTTTGTTGGCCTGCCTGCCAAAGGAAACCTGAAGGAAAGGAAAAATAATGGGAATCAAAGTGAAAAAGGAATGTGGAATCGATGAACAAATGCTGGGCTGCAGAGGTACTGAGAATACGATGCGGCACGAGGCCACGTCCTTCGTGCAGTTTTTCAGGGGACCCGGCAATTGCACAGCTATTAATGTTTGCTTACCAAGAGTGTGGACTTTGAGGTCAGGCATACCTTGAATCAGATCTTTGGACAAGGCAAAAAGTTTAGTTTGAGCATCTGCAAAATGGGAGCAATAACATATTTCACTGGATTGTTGTAAAGTATATAAAATCCCATCATAATATCTGACACATGATGGATCCCTGATGAGTGTTAGTCTCCCTTCATTTCCCCATATTAGGCATTCTACCCTGAACTTTTAAATCATTAATAATTCTCTGTACTGCTTCCCAACCCCACTGCAAAGCCTGGCTTTTGACTACATTCTTTAAGGGCAGAACCTATATCCAGTTAACAAGAGAATCCTCAATACCTTGTTCAGTGCTAGACACAGGGCAACACTCAATAACTGAATATATGAGTGTTTATTGATTGAACAAACAAACAAACCAACAAAGAAATGAGTTAATAAACAACATTTTTCCTTTGGAGGAAGTTTAGTTACTATATAATCAGAGTTCAGTGCAAAAAACAGAAACTACCCCCAGTTTTCCCAGCAGAGAGCTCAGTGTTGGCTATGGAGGGCTTAAAAAGACATTGCAAAACTGAAGAAACATCAGTCAGAGAGCTGCCCCTCAAATATTGACTTCAAGGCCATTTCACCATTACAAGCCACAGATCAGGAATCTGCTGCTTTGGCCATGGTACCACTACCCTTCACACCCACAAATATAGTGACTAGATAGGAATCCTGGTTCAATCACACAAACTCTTCCAAATCTTACATATTATGACCTAGCTTGCCAGAAACAACAGCTGTAGTAAAATGGCATCTGCCTCTTTTCTTCCAAATCTCAGCCCAAGTACACCTAATTGGAAGAACAAAATGTTCATCTTTGAGTCTGGGACATGTAGCTTTTATAGCTTTCTAACATATCGAACTAGAAAGAGGGTGGAGTGAAAAATGAAAGAGCCAACCTATGTCAAAAAATGTTTGCAGTCTAATGAGAAAACAGGTTTCAGTCATAACAGAGGACAAAGCAAGAGAAAAATTAGGAAGGACTAAAAGAAAAACATAATCACTCTATGGTCCTGATTTTCTAGTATTGTTCCTATTCAAAGATGTGGGTCCATCATCAGACCTCATGTACATTTTTGTGTTTATAAAATTGCCAATATCAGATACAGAACAACTAAATCCCCCTTTTCCTCAAATATCATTCTTTCTATGACTTCATCCACATAGAAGACAGCAGTATTCTGGAAAAAAATTATAGTAATTTGAGATGGGGATCTATCATACCAAATGTTTTCTCCGAATCTTGAAAACATTTCCATCTGGTGCGTTGAGGAAGCACGTTTTCCAAACCAGCTTCTGAACAAATCACAAGCTGTGGCAGTCATGAGAATCAGTCTCACAATCTTCCAACTGCAGGGAGTGTAACTGACCAAGGGCCTCAAGCTGCTGCTGGCTCCGACACCCCCTGAAATTCATCACTGCCCTGGCTCCAACGCCACTCTTCCCACAAGCTGCTCCCAGGCAATGACTAAGCACAGAAAAGGCAGGCTCTCCCCTGGGAGATAAGGGACTCATTTGACAGGTGACTTTGGCTCAAGGACTTCCCCAGAGCCTTGCCAAATTTTCCTTAGAAATTTCCTTAGCCTGCTCAGCAGTCTAGGGTGCTTTTGTTCAACCTTCCTTTCCTCTAGCCTTCCCTCAAACCCATATTTGCATTCTGATTTGCAGGCTGTCTCACACTCTCTCAGCTTCTTCCTATTTCCTCTGACATTTTCCCAGGCATTTTTCTTAATAAAATCCTGTCTTGACATCTGCTTTTGGCTAAACCTGGACTATTGCATGAAGCATGCCTTATGGCTGATCTTTAATGTTCTAGTCCCAAGCATATTATTTGGATAGGGAGGGAGATGCAAAGGAGGTGGGGATAAGAGGATTGCTATGAGACCAACTAGAGTAAGGCCATCCAGAGGAGGCTAAGAGAACAAATATGAGAAAGGGAGAAGCCGCAAAACAACCAGAAGGGCTCAGATAAACATGACTACTCTATGACCTTGAGTTTCCAAGATTATTCCAATTCGAATATGCTGGCCCATCACCAGGCCTCATGTACATTTCTGGGTTTGTAAAAACATACCCGTACCAGATGCAGAAGAATGAAATCCACTTCATTCCCTAAACAACATGTATACACATATACACATCTCTATGTGTGATTATATAGGAGCAAAAACTGTTTAAAGAAGGACATTTCTTCCCTGGCTGGTGTGGCTCAGTGGATTGAGCGCCGGCCTGTGAACCAAATGGTCATTGGTTCAGTTCCCAATCAGGGCACATGCCTGTATTGCGGCCGGTCCCCAGTTGGGGGTGCTCAAGAAGCAACCACACATTTTTCTCTCCTGATTTTTCTTCCTCCCTTCCCCTCTCTCTAAAAATAAGTAAATAAAATCTTAAAAAAGAAAAGGACACATCTTATTGTTAATTCCCATCAGGAAAAAATAAGCTCCAATCATGAATAAATAAAATAATGATTTAAATCTTTCTTCTCCTGCCTATATTCAGACAAATTTTCTTTCCTTTTGTTGAGTTTTTATTATTAAGAGTTTAGTACTTTTATTTAAATTATCATCAAATCAGTCTTGGCACATCTGTGACATTATAAGAGGTGGAGTCTTAGGTATTCGTTAGTAGGGAGTGATCTATTTCACTGCTTTGTGAGGCTGTATGTTGGGGAGTGGTTAGAAAGGGAACAATGTCACTTGCTTTGTACTCTACCCTCTTCCAGTCACTTTACCCACTTCCCGTATGCAATTGGTGCCCCTCTAGCTGTTGCCCTGGTGGTGGTTCCCAAAGATGGTGGGTTTGCATACATTCTAGGACCATGGGAGACCCAGAAACAGACTCTCCTGAGAGACAGGCAGTTTCTTCCACCACCCCAACCCCCACTGGTTTTCACAGCCAGAAGTTATGAGGCTTTATTTTCCCAGTGCTGGAACCCTGGGACATGCAGTCTGGCCTAGGGCTGCGATCATTCTCCAGGTGTCCTTCCCATATTTTATCCACCACACGTGAATGTGGGACCACCTGTTCCATCAGCCATCATAGCTGCCTTGCTGCAGCCACCTCACCACTGCCACATTCCATCCTCTCTGCCCCAGCTCCCCATCTCCATCCCTCCTACCCATCTGGATGAATATTTCTTCTTTAAATCCTTGGTTGTCCCTTCCATACAATTTGATTTTATGGCAGTTCTAGTTTTTATTTTTGTTTTGAAGTGAGTTGTGATCCTTCTTATGGTTGTGCAAGGAGGTGAAGCATGTCTGCTGATGCCTTCATCTTGGCCAGAAGTGCATAGCATGGGATTTTAACACCCTATTGTCAACAATGGATAGATCTTACAAGCAAAGAGACGAGGATATTGTGGCACTGAACAAGATTCTGGATCTAATGGACTTAACTGATACAGCAGAACCTTTCACCCCAAAGAAACAAAATATACATTCTCTTCAAATGCACATGGAACAGTCACAAAGACAGACCACATGGTAGGACACAAAACAATCCTCAACAAATTCAAGAATATTGAAATCCTATCAAGCATTCTCTCAGGTCACAATGTCTTGAAACTAGAAACCAACTTCAAGGAAAAAATTCAAAAACATTCAAATTTATGGAGACCAGAATTTATGAAAGATATATACCATATAATCTTGCTTATAAGAGGAACTGAATGAACAAAACAAACAAGCAAGCAAAATAGAACCACAGGCATTGGAGTAAGAAACAGACTGGCAGTGAGGGAAGTGGGGAGGGAGAAAAGAGGGGAAAGATGGGAAAGGGTCCAGTCAAAGAAAAGGTGTAAATAACCCATGGACTTGGTCAACAAGGTGGTTATTGACTATGGGAGAGGGATGGAATGGGTGGGGCAGGGGAGAGCAACTGGGGAAAATTGGGACAATTGTAATAGAACAAAAATAAAATAAATTTCTTTCTATGGACTTGAAAAAAAAAAAAAGCAAGACCAAGCACAAAACATTTCAAAAGCTGGAAGAAGACCACAATGGCTAAACCCCAAGCATGAGAGGGAGTGCAGAGAAATGAACCACAGTAGAAAGTCACAGCCAGAGAGGTCATTAGGCCCTTGTACACATGCCAAGGTGGCTTTTTCTTTATTCCCTTACCCAAGAGCTCAGCATCCTTGGAGCTCCTCCAAGCTTGCATCTGATTCTGTTTTGTATACTCTCCTTATGCATTTCAAAGTCCTCTCTCACAACTCCTTGCTCCCTGAGAAGATACCACAGTTCTCATCCTGGACTAGCCTATGATAAGACTGTCCTAGAACCCCTGTTCCTGACTGCTATCAGCTCTGCTCTTTGGACCTGCTGCTTTTTCAGTACAAAGTATCTTGCTATTTTTTCCATCCTCTCAGTTCAAATTTATTCTCAGATCCTCCCTTTGTTGATGTATAAATGCCTGACTAGAGCCTACTATGTAATCCTGCCCAAGGATACCGAGCATTAAAAAGGAAAGCAAAGCAAGACTTCTATGCTTTAACCCACAACAAGGAGTTCTCCAGGAAATATACCTTTCAAGAAGAGGAACTTTTGTGGGATCAGCTTTCCTGGTGGTCCTTAAACCTGCCATTTAAGCAACTGCCATTTCCCCACAACTCTTCTTGTCTAGCTCCTAGTAGAAATATATATGAGAGAAGATAACCCACAACTGACTATCCAATCAGTAAGCCAGTGGTTCTCAACTGAGGGGTCATTCTGCCCCCCAGCGGACTTACGGGAATGTTAATTGTCATTTCGCAGTCTGGTGGTGATGTTACTGGCAGCTAGAAACCAGAGGTCAGGAAAGCTGTTACTATCCTAAACATCCTACAATGCACAGGTCAGCCCTCACAACACTGAATTATCTGGCCCAAAATGTTAATAATGCTAAGATTTAAAAACCCTTCAATAATCCCCTCCAACTTTGATGTGACAGTTCAAGGTGTACACCACTCATCCATGATTAATATCATTAATTTATCATAATTATTGTAATTTGATTGGTAATGTCTCCACAATGCACCCATATAATTACTGCCTGCATTTGTATATATTTTGTTGATTATAGTTTCATCCTTCTTGTCTCTCTAACCTAGATATTTAAAGTCTTTAAGAAGCTGATATGTCATATACATTTAGTAATCCAATAACCTGGTTGGGCAGTTGGCGTTCAACATTCTTACTCTGTGTTGGCAGAGATAATTAGATTGTTGCGAAGTATTAGGTCTCTCTTTTTGCTTTGCACACTCTCTTTATATGGTGGATGGAGCTGCTGTAATACACCCCAGCGTTCCCTATATGGGGATAAGATAAGAGTCTTTAATAGTCAAGATAGAATTGAACATGTCGCTGTGACAACAACCTTAAAATCTCAGTGGCTTTAAAACAAGATTATATTGCTCACTCACACTACATAGCCATTGTAGGCCAGCTGGGGTTCTGCTCCTATTCACTCAGGGTCCCAGGCTGATAGACCCTCTGCTATTTCAAGATGGGGCTTCAGGGTTTATCTCAGGACAAAGAGAGATGCTAGAGAATCTTGCTTCAGCCCAGAATTCATACAGGTCATTTCTGCCCTTAGCTCATAGGCCAGAAACAGCCCTACAGTCCCATACAGATTAGAAGTAATAGCAAGAAGTCTAGTAACTGTAGGAGGGCAAAGAGAGTATTAGCTGAGTTTGTGTTCCATTTCATTTCTCTAAGCCTCCATTCCTTTTCAGTGTAGATGTTACTTCATAGAATAATTGTGAGGACTAGATAAAATGTTTTCTATATAACTGTGCAATAATAGAAAAAAATACACACAGATTTCCGGCCCCAGCTCCTGGCACAGAGCTCCCGAAACCCTTGTAATTTCCTCAGTGGTAAAAGCACGGGAAGCAATTTTTATTTCAATGAGGCAACTCTGTGGTCCAAAAATATTAAATGGTAAATTCCAAAAATAAATAATTCATAAGTTTTAAATTACACATCATTCTGGATACCTCACGCCATCCCTCTCCATCTCGCCTAGGACATGAGCCATCCACTTTGGACATGAGTCTCCACTACATGGATACAAAGTTGTCCATGTATCCGCTTTGCAGTCATTACCCATCAGTCATTTAGTAGCCATCTCAGTTATCACATCTGCTGTTGAACATCACAGTGCTTGTGTGTAAGTAACCCTTATTTTACATAATAAGGCCCCCAAAGCATAAGAGTAGTGATATTGGCAATTTAGATATCCCAAAGAGAAGCCATGAGAGTATGTATGTATAGGAAAAACATAGTATAATGTATAGGATTTGTTGGAAATGGAGTGCCTTTAATGCTGAGGCAGGATGGAGCATAGCCCTGGCTACTGTGGCTCAGTGGATTGAGTGCTGGCCTGTTGACCGAAAGGTTGCCTGTTCAATTCCCAGTCAGGGCACATGCCTGGGTTGCAGGCCAGATCCTCAATTGGGGGCATGCAAGAGGCAGCCAATCAATATATCTCTTGCACATCAAAGTTTCTCTCCCTCTATTTCTCCCTCTCTTCCCATCTCTCTCAAAATAAACAAAACCTTTTTTAAAAAGACAATCAACACATGGTTTGGGAGAGAAAGAGAGGCATTTGTGTAGGGGGGCAAGGAGACAGGCATAAAGTCACGGAGTCTGCAAAAGGAAAGGGGGCCCATGCGACCTGGGCTAGTAAAGAAAGCCGGCATGCTGCTGCTTTGAGCAAACCGGCTCTGACTCACATGCCACTGAGGACTCCGCTTAGCAGACCCGACTCTATTTGGGTTTTTGGAATGTGGGACATGTGGCAAGGACTCTCTTAGTACCTGGATTTCACCATTATCCAGCGCAATACAGTACATGCTTTTCTGGACCGTTATACAGAAGCTGATGACATTGTACCCCAGACCCTGAAGGAGAGAACTGACCGATAAGTAATGAGGAACTTCTGGGCATGTTTTTGGCTTATGGCCTTTTGGGGAGCAAGGAAAGAGTTGGGTCTTATGGGAGAACAGGACTCTGAGCCAAAGTGCTCACAGCTTCACCTAGGTTGGACTTTATAAATAAAGACCAGTTTTAAAAAGAAAAGGCAATCACTAAAAAAGAGAGAGAGAGAGAGAGAGAGAGGTAGCACAGACACTTAGGGGTACAATGCAAATTCTGATGGAATAATATCAATCAAACTTTAAGGAACTATCATTCAGTCTGTTCCAACTGCAAAGGCTGAAGAAATAAGATTAAAAGCTTTTACACACAAGTACCCACAAAGAAATTAATCACACACCAAAATAAGTCATGCTGATAGTTATAGGTGATTGAAAAGCAAAAGTAGCAAATAAAGCAGAATCAAATATCATTGGAAGATTTGGACTAGGGGTCAGGAATGAAGCAGGAAACCAGCTCATGGCTCCTGTGAAGCCAATAACTTGCTCATCACAAACACATGCTTCAAACAACTGAACAGACAACTTATATACATGGACATCAGCAGATGGCCAGTGGAGAAATCAGACAGACAATGTAATTGGAAGTAGGCAATGGAGAAGTTGTATTCTCTCCGCCAAAACAAGACCAGAGCAGATTGGGATACTGACCCTGAGCTATACCAAACATTAGAGAAAGCTGAAGAAGAGCACTAAAAGAATAATAGTGTTGCCAAAATATAATGCAAATGATAATCCTAATGGATTTAAATTTCACATAACAACATTTGTGATGTTAACTGAGATCATATCTGTGGACTGAAACTAGAAATATTATTAGGAAAGAATGCAAAAAGACAATGTCAGAAGTAAAAGAAAAAAACTTGGGTAGATGACAGGAGAAACATTAAAAATTTGTTTTAAGAAAACAGATGAGAGGGAAAGGAAAAAGATAACAAAGGCAGGGTTAGAATACTGAATGCAGTTTTTCAAAGACTCTCTCATAGACATGAGAAGAGCTATTGGCAGTCACTGTAAGGAGATAGAAGAGAACAACAACAAATCTCTAAAGAAGATTCAAGAAATCAAAAAGAAATTTGGACCTAAACTAGGAATGCTGAACAACCCACAAAGAAGGACATTGTCTGATCAGGAGAAAATAGGGAAAGCGGAAGCAGTATGCTGAAAATCTGTACAGAAGAGATAAAGGATGACAGATACCTTTGAAGAAAATTCCTGTGAAGAAGAACCTGTAATTCTAGAAAGCAATGAGAAAACTACCCTGAGAGTACTGGGAAAAAACAAATTCCCAGGGGTAGATGGGATACCCAGAGAATTAATTCAAACCACAGAGACAGAATCTGTCAAAATCTTAACAAGAATATGGAACCCAAAACAATGTCCTACAGACTGCAGATGTTTCATATACATCACAATCTTCAAGAAAGGCGATGCTCTGGCCAGTGTGACTCAGTTGTTTTCAGCTGTTCGGAGCATCGTCCTGTAGCCAAAAGGTTGCAGGTTCAATCCCCAGTCCAGGCAAATACAGGGGGCAACCAATTGATGCTTCTCTCTTTCTCTTCCTCTCTTTATAGGCAATGAAAAAAAAGAAAAATGTCCTCAGGTGAGAACTTAAAAAATAAAGGAAAGGGGATGCCAAGGAGCACAGTAACTGTAGGACCATTGCTCTAACTTCCCTCACAAGTAAAGCAATGCCCAAAGTGATGTAGCAAAGACCTCTACCTTATATGGAGCAAGAAATGGCAGATGTTCAGGCTGGATTCAGAAAAGGAAGAGGCATGGGAGATCTAATTATGAGCATTTGCAGAATACTGAAGTGCTCCCAGAATTTCAGAAAAAGGTTAGTCTACGCTTTATAGACTCTAGTAATTCCTTTGACTGTGTTGATTGTGAAAAGGTATGGGTTGTTCTGAGAGAAATGGGAGTGCCAGAGCACTTGGTTGCCCTGATGCAAAGCCTGGCTTATGGACAGGAGGCCACCATCAGGACCAAATGGTTTTCTTTAGCCAAAGGTGCCAGATAAGGGTGTATGGTATCTCCATATTTGTTTAACCTCTAAGCAGAATATATACCAAAAAAGCTGGGCTAGACTCAAAGAAAGGAGGAGTGAAAATTGGTGGAAGAAATAAGAGTAACTTAATATGGCCAAATGACACCATCTTATTGACAGAAAGTAGTAATAATTTGAAGTAACTTCCAATGAAACTGAAAAAAACAAAAACAAAAAAACCCAGAAGGCCAAAGCAGGACTGTATTTGAATATTAAGATGACAAAAATCATGGCTACAGAAGTAATGCACAACTTTAACATAAAGTAGACATTGAAATTGCTAAAGATTTTGCTTACCTTGGTTCTGTCATCAATTCGACTGGACGCTGTAGCCAAGTAACCAAGAGAAGGCTGAGACTTGGAAAGGTAGCAATGGAAGAATTGGGAAAGATCACCAAGAGCAAAGGTGTGTCATAGAAGTCAGAGCTAAGATAATCCACACTCCTGCGTTCCAAAATACTACTTATGAATACGAAAGTTGGACAATGAAGAAGGCTGATAGGAATAAAACTGGTTCATTTAAAATATGGGGTCAGAGGAGGGCTCTGTGGATTCTCTGGACTGTCAGACAGATGAACAAGCGAGTTGTAGGGCAAAGTAAGCCTGAAACATTGCTAAAGGCAAAAATGACAAATCTAAAATTATCCTCCCTTAGGCACATCATGAGAAGGCTGGGTTCTTGGGAAAAGAAAACAAGGCTGGGTTCTTGGGACAAGAAAACAAATATGAGATGGATTAACTCATATTTAATGAATATGAATCAAGCCATCGGCATGATTCTACAGGAACTGAGCAGGGCTGCTGAGAACAGAATATTGCAAGTATCTGTCATTCATGGAGTCATCAGGTGTCGGAGCTGACTCAATAGCACAACACACACTTATAGTTTGCTGCTATTCGTGGTTCCAGGCATCCACTGGAGTCTTGGAACATACCTCCTGCAGGTAGGGGGACTATTACCCTTGCACTTGGTAACTGAAGTACAGCGGGGTTGTCTTTGTGGACCTGAGCCCTTAACTTATTGGATCTGATACTATCTCCAAGCAAATAGTGTCAGAATTGAGCTGAATTGAAAGATAACCAGATGGTTGGAGAATTTGTGGTGGTGTGGGGGAAAAAAGTGCACACACTTACACACTTTGCAATTGCGCTCAGAACCCTTTAATTACTCATGGCATACTTTATTCATATAGTATTAACTCAACAAATGAAACTGCTATTGTTATAATAATGATAACAGTAATGATAATGTTGTTCTTGGTCTTTGGGCCACTAGCATGAGTAGGCCCAGCAAATCATAATGTAAAGTGGACCCCAAAAGAGGCTGCTCCCAGACTGTAATAGCACAGTGATTTGTCAAATTTTCTTTTGTATACCTGGGGATAACGACGTTTACTGGTTGTTCATTCACCCAAAATCATTTTTGAATACCTACTGTAATGCAATATACTGAAAACAAAAAGATAAATAAGGCCTTGGTCCTGTTCTTCCAAAGTTCAGGCTGGAGAAGGGGACAATTTAGGTCTATGGAAACCCTGGAACAGTACCTTGCAGCCCAGGGAGGCAAGAGTCAGGTCACAAAAGGCAAACAGAAATTTGAGGGAAGAGGATGGTCTGGACAAGGAAGAACAACCCAGCCAAGGAAAGAACCTTCACAAAGGTACAGAGAACTTGGTTCACTCTCGTCATTTAGCAAGGCCAGTACACTAAATAAGGGGAAGGGGCAAATGTCAGAGGGACCATCTATTCAAAGAAGAATTTAAGTAGGACAGTGATGTGATCACATTTGTTTTTGAAAGAATCTATTTAAGTGGGTATATTAGTCTGCAAGAGCTGCCCTAACAAATTAACAGAAAGTGGGTGGCTTAAATAATAGAAATGTATTTTCTTAGTTCTGGTGGCTACAAGTCCAAGATCAAAGTGGCTGCAGGTTTGGTTTATACTGAGGATCTCTCTTCTTGGCTTGCAGATGGCCACCTTCTTGCTGTGCCCTCACACGGTGTTTCCTCTGTGGTGTGAACACCCCTACTGTCTCCATCTTCTTATGAAGACATGGCATATTAGATCAGCACCCACCCTTATGACCTCATTTAATCTTAATTACTTTCTTAAAAGTTCCATCTTAAAAGCAGTCACATTAGAGTTAGAGATTCAACATATGTATTGGAGTATGTATGTGTATGTGTGTGCTGGGGGCATGCATAATGCAGTCTGTACCAGTGGGCATGTATGGCAGCAGAGAGGTAAAAGCAACAGCAGCAATCTACGCAAAAAAGTATGAGGCCTGAACTGAGTTAGTGGGAGTATGAATGAAATAAAGGGGAAGTACCTGAAAAATAAAATGTTGGTAGGATTGATGAGACAAGGTAACTGGTCAATGGTGGTATGACTTCGGCAGCTGAGTGAGGAATAATCATACCATTCACTGAGGTGGAGGAAAAGCAGTGTGTAGGCAAAAGGTGAAGAGTTCATTTTTAAATTGAGCAGGTCATAGGTATATGGTCTAGCTTAGGAAAGAAATCTAGGCTGGAAATAAAGATTTGGGAATTGTCGGCATGGATAGGGGCTGGATAAGAACATAAGAGTAGGGGAATGGGTGGGTGGGGAGAGGGACAGAGGGGAGCAAAAAGGGGATGGATGTAATACAACAACAATAAAATAAAATAAAATAATTAACCTAAAAAAATAAAAAGAACATAAGAGTAAATGAAATCACCCAGGGAAAGTAAGTGGAGTGAAAAGAAGATGTGGCCAAAATCCAAACCTCAGGGAAAAAAAAAAGGTTTAAAGAGTAGGTGGAATAAGGGTTGCTTATGAGGGTGCTTAAGAAAAAGAACCAGGATGGTAATTGAAAAATCCAAGTGTTTGGGGTGACAAAAGACAGGGGCGCACAGGGTTCCAGGCAAGGCCTGGTCAGTAGGGTCAAATGCCACAGAAACATTAACAATGTGTATTTAAAATAGATTAAGCATGCAGGTATCATAAGTGACAGCCATCAGAACAGTTCCAGCACAGCACAAAAGGCAGGAGTCACTTTGGGGTGGGGATGTCTGATACGGAAGGGGAGTGATTAAACTCTTTCAATTTGTTTTTATGACGAATCTAACAAGAAAAAAAAACAGAAACTAAAGGGGGATTGAAAAGCAAATTATGGACTTGATTTTGTTCAGGCAAAAGACTTAAACATACTTATATGCTGAGGGGGATGTCCAGTCAATAGTAGACTGAAAATACAAGTGTAGGAAACTGATGGTATAAGGATTCCAAGGAACCAGGGGAATGCTATCCAGAGTCCAGGTGGAAGGAAAGGCATAAGAATCCTTTGCACAGGCAAATCAGTGCCCTGAGCCAGAAAAGAAAAATGAACACGCAGCAGCTCTTACCTCTCCCCACCTTGTCCTCATGGCACCACTTCTGCTTCACTGGAGCCCTTTCCCTGCTCAGACATCTCCCTGTTTTTGAGGACAAACCCATTTTTCCACGTTGGACTATCATTAGCTAGACATCTGGGATTTAGCACAGTCCCAAGTGCCCAGTAGGTTTAATAAATATTTGCTGAGTGAATCAATCTAGGGGTGGGGGCCTTAGCCTATTTAGTGCAGACCTTGTACCTTTCCATGTCACTGAAGAATGGACCAGGCCATGGTCAGGTGAAAATAAAAGGCAGATGCTTTTTTGGCAGGGACAGTCTCTGGCTAGGACTCATTATTCATTCCATGAACATTTACTGAGAGCACAGCGCTGCTGATTGCTCAAGGCAACTAATTCACAACGCCTCCTTCAAACTGGAGGATTCCCTGCTCCCTGAAAATGACAAATCAGTGGCTTCCACATATACCCATCTGCCGTGATCTGGAGCCCAAATATTCTTTCTGAAGCCCCAGCATCGGGAAGCAGATCACAACCAATTTTTCTTTCTGTCAACAGGAGCTAAGGAATAATTATGCCCAATTGACATAAGCAGCTCCAACTGTCTTTAGAATTTGGCCTGAAGCCCAATTTTATTTCTCAAGCTTGTGCGACTGCATATGAGCGGTACAATTTGTCTCATTTCTTTCTCTTGCTTTTTAGACTATTCAAAAAGCTCAGTGAAACCAACCAAGCGTGTTCTCTAAGAATAATTTTGAGCACAATCCATAAGCTAAGTTAATATGATAGATATATGGTCTGAGAGAAATTCAGTTGAAATCATCTAGATATATTATTTTAAAATTATATGCATATGAGTAAAATATATTGCACACAAATAATTTTAAAATGCTATTGCTAGGCTGAATATAAATCAAGATTGTAAATTTGTACACACACATCCACACCCACACACACAGTCCCAAATTCACCCATGAGCCAGTTTTGTTTTAATTATTTTTCTAAGCTGGATGTTTGAAATTTAGATTGTAGCCCTGACTGGTGGCTCAGTGGAAAGGTGCCGGCCTAAGAACCCAAAGGTTGCTGGTTCGATTCCCAGCCAGGGCACATAATCAGGTTGCAAGCCAGGTCTCCAGCCGGGTCTGTGGCTGGAGGCAGGTGAAAGGCAACCATACATTGATGTTTCTCTTTCTTTCTGCCTCCCTCCCTTCCCTTCTCTCTAAAAATAATAAATAAAATCTTTTCAAAAAATGAAATTTAGATTGTATGTTTCCAGAAGTAATAGCATGAATGGTGGTTGGTTTCCGAGGGTCATCTCCAAAAACAATTTCACCTGTAATCCAAATGAACTAAATGGCCTGGTTCCTGGAGAGAGTGGGGAATGAAAAAGAGAATATGAAAATATAGGATAGGAAAAAACAAAAACACAAAAAATAGCTCCAGCTAAAAACTATTAATGGGTGGTGGTCAGTGCACCTTCCCCTTTCCTAGACCCCATGCTGCACTAAGTCTCATGGTTTCTGGAATCCTTGTCCCAAGCTCAGGCCTCCATTTGATAACAACAGCTCTACCCACCAACTGTGCTCACCCCTGCCCATAACCAAATTCGAATTCCCTCAGAATCATAACTCTTACCCGGTGAACAGACCCCACCACCTGTGGGCTTGTCCTCCGAACAGGTCCCAGTCTGGAGCCCACCAGGGAGACCCAGAACAAAGGATGGTTTGGCTTGATTCCATGAACACTCACTCAGTCTTATGTTCTTTTCTTTTAAACTATATTAGAAGCTAATGCTCTAAAGCCAGGAGTAGAAAGTAGATATCACTAGTATTCACCAATATCCACTGATTCTCTTCCAGGTCATAATTTCTGGTCCCTTTGTACCGATGGGGCCACCAGACTGCTTCTGGTCAACAGACTGGGAACAGAAATGACTTGTGTCCTTGAGGCTGAGGCAGGGAGAAGCTCCTGTGTGTGATCTCTGGGCTTTCAGTTTCTTAGTATGTTAGTTTCTTAGGGCTGCTATAATAAAACACCCCTAACTGAGCATCTTAAACAACAGAAATTATTGACTCACCATTCTGAAGGCTGGAAGTGGAGATCAAGGTGTTGGCCAGGCCATGGTCCCTCCGAAGGCACTAGGGAAGGATCAGGGCCAGGCCTCTCTCCTCACTTGCAGGAGCACCCTGGCTCATGGCAGCATGATTCTCCCCAGGGCATTCTCCCTCTGTCCATGTCTTCCTCTGGGCCCCAAATTTCCCCTTTTTA
The DNA here is from genome assembly GCA_004026585.1 of Noctilio leporinus. NCBI lineage: Eukaryota > Metazoa > Chordata > Mammalia > Chiroptera > Noctilionidae > Noctilio > Noctilio leporinus. Next base: position 98,988 of record PVIW01002236.1, read on the forward strand.
GAAGGACACCAGTCATATTGAATTAGGGCCCACCTGGTGATCTCATTTAAATTTGATGACCTCTAACAAATACCCTATCTCTTAAGTAAGGCCACATGCTCAGGCACTGGGGGTTAAACCTCCAACATAACTTTTTTGGTGGGGAATGCTACTCAACCCATAACATTTGGCCACGGGGAACCTGGAGACCTAGTGTTGAGATGCGGGAGCCTGGTCCCCTAGGTTGATGCATGGAGGGAAGTCCCCTGGAGAGCTGCCCAGATTCCCAGACAACTTCACATGAGGGAGAAAAAAACTTTTGTTAAGACACCAGGATTTCAGGCCTATTCGTTATTACTGTATAGGCTGGCCTAACTACCTAACGATACGAAACCATTTTGTGTAAAATACCCGATTTCTTCCTTGGAAGCTCTAGCGTGCTGGGTTTATACCAACGGCAGACATCGGCAAGCAGGTAACGGACAAGCAGCAGTTTCCCTAAGGCTGAACCCAACGCTGCTCCCCCAGCCCCAGCTCACCGTAACCCTCATTACTCCCTATTATCACAGCCCAGTTTTTATTCAATTGCCACTTTCCATTACAGGTCTGTTGCTATTTTTCTTACTCCTACTCAGCTTTATTTGTTTGTATTACCAGCCTGGACTCTTAAAGCTTGTGAATCTGCCAACTCTGCTCTAAACTGGTCTTATTATTCATAGCTGCCTCCTTACTTCCCTTTCTGAAAGTTTAAATTGTAATTTGTGTGTGTGTTCACAATAGCTCCCTAGGTAGCTGCAGGTTATAATAGAGTAGGTGCCTCCTACCTCAAGAGTTCATAATTACCTGTTTTTCTTATTCACTTTTTATGTAGAGGCATAAACACATTTCAGGGGCAATTTCAAATATTATGTTGAAAAATCATCATAATAGCATAAATAGAACTTTATAGCCATAACAATTCTAACACGTTAGAGGCAGAAATATTACCACCTCTTTAGCAAGGAAGAAACTCAAGAGTAACAACACTAGGTGATGCAACCACAGTCCCAGAAATGATCCTTTGTGATGGCGGCATAAAGTTTGCAGCCGTTAGGACTCAAAAGCAGTTGTTCTTTCCAACTACTGGGTCTCTGTTTCCTCAGAAAGAAAAGAAGTTATTTGATAAGAAGTAGGAGTTTCCAAACTTACATTTAGTTGTGTAAGTTGTAATTTAGCCCAAACTCACATAGAACAGCCGAAGTAACTAACTGGCATTGACTGTCATCGAAGTGAGGTCTAGAGTCAGCTAAGTGGCATTTTGATACTGGCAAATGTTTTGACCAAGAGACATTTGACTCAGAAGAAAACACAATCAATTAAACTTTCCTTTTTTTTTTTAATGAGCAATTTTTTTAATTTCAATTTTCCTTTTTAAATTACCAAATGTAGTTGAGTGGTGACCCAAAAAAATGTGTATCTACATCCTAATCCTTATGAATATTATCTTATATGGCAAAATGTTGAATGTTGCCTTATTTAAAACAAAGCATCTTTGCAGATATAATTAAGGGCTTTGAGATAAGAAGATGAATCTTACCCTCTTCCCAGTCCTTTAGTGAATTCTCCTCTTTTGAAGGCCCTAAATCCAATAAATGTCCTTATGAAAAAAAAAAAAAAACAGAAAGGAAAACACAAATAGGGGAAAAGACCACATGAAAACAGGAGAGACTAGAGCTCTGCAGCCACACACCAAGGAAAAACTTGGTCTATCAGAATTTGGAAGCAACAGGAAAGAATCTTCCTTAGAGATTTCAGAGGAAGCACAGCCCTGCTGACACCATGATTTATGGCCATCAAAACTGTGAAAGAATAATTTTCTGCTGCTTTAAGCTGCCAAGTGCGTGGTAATTTGTTACAGCAGCCACATGAAACTAAAACACCAAGTAATTGTGAAAACTCAATGAGCCCATACTATGCCTTTACCATAATGGCAATGTCATTCCAGGGTAGAGAAGTAGGGGTGAGGTCAAGTTGAAGGATTTGGAGAGGTGCATAAACAGGGTGAGGTTCAGAGACTGGGTGAGGCTCAGGAATTCTCTAAGAATTTACTTACACCTTGGCCAGTCCAGGTCTCAAATTCTCTCCCTCATTCATCAGACTTAAAGACATTTTGTGTAAAGATATTCAACCCTTTATTCTCAGCTCCAGACTACGCACTAAATTGCCAATTATATTTCTAGCAGTTCTCTCAGAACTTTTGGTAACAATACATTTTCATTTTATAACATTCCTATGCCATGCTGGTTTGGGAAGATAAGCCTGATGCTCTTACCAACTTATCCTAGTTTAATAAGACTTCTAAGAAACATCTTTAATATTTTTCTGAGTAAAAGTAATAACTATGCATAAAAATTTAAACAATAGGTAAGTGAATAGAATAGAAAATCAAAATCACCGTAACAGGAGGGGTTGAGGTAGAATAAAGACCAAGGGAAACTACTGGATACATTATTGATTATTGGAACCAGTGATCTTATGATTTTATAGGATCATTTTGTGCAGCCATGCCATGACACAGTGTCTGCATCCAAATGATTGAGCCGCAATCACTCTTCTATCAAGACAGCCATGTCAATCAAAGTGCCCTGCTTTGCCCATAGAATTGTACACACACTGTCCTCGACCTTACAACACCCAGAAAATCTCTTAAGAGATTTCCAGAAACCCCTAAGAAATCTTTGGGACACAGTTTATAAAAATATGGGATGAGATGCACTTCAAGTGCCATACAGCTATAATACTGAATACATGTATGTAGATGTGAATATGTTTAATACAGTCATACAACAGAAGGCTATTGGAATGGATACCCATAAACCAGTTAAAGCCTGCCAGTAATCAGAAAACTAGTGGGCCCTGCCTCTATTGATACTTATAATTGCAACATAATAATGTTTACTGATGGCCTCTGTCTCCAAGAGAAGCTATTAGCACATTAGGTCTTTATTAAGACTGGCAAAGTAATAAATAATGCCTGCAACTTCTCTTTTGTTTACAAGGTTAATTGTTGTTTAATAGTGTTATTTTTATTGTGTTAAGAGCTCCTAAGGAATTATATACGCAAACCATTAGATTAAAAGCAGGAGTCTCAACAATCTACTAATTTGTAAGTTGTTGATAGACCTGAGATACCTGATGGTAAAGTACTGGGTATTGTGATGATTACCCAAGATTTGGCATTCATTCTAATTTTTCGTTTAAACCATTAGTACTTATTTAGTAATATACAAAGCTAGAAACTCTGGGAGGTACAATGTTCTTGAGCAATGTTCAATGATGCTGGGGAGGAAACTATGTGCATGTTAAGTAGATTACTGAATGAACTGCATGCAGAGGATGCAAAGAGAAAACCACTCCAGCTGGTTGTGATATACAATCTTTTACATTGCTGGATTTGGCCAGCTACCATTTCTTTAGAATTTTTTAAAAGAAATTTGCTTAAGTCACTGTTAATGGTTACTTTGCTAGTTGCTACCAAACATACCCTAACCTACCTAAGCATAAGTTCTTTAGACACCACTCCCCTTGGAGTAGGACAGGACCTAAGAGATCATTAACCTCGGTCTTTCTGTTCTACCAAAGAGAAGAATGGAGGCCAGAGAAATGAAAAGATTGACCCCAATCACATGGCAGCAGCAAAGGTTGGATGAACCAGGGCCTAGGTCACCCAATCTGTTATTGCCTTGAGGCCTTAGAAGATGGTTTCAGTTGTGCCAGTACTGCCCATTGTAGCTTGTCCAGTTTGGATGCAATAGCTCACATCCCAACACACAAATTAGACATACAGGCAGAAAGGAAAAAAAATGATGATGAGGAGGAGGAGGATGACAGCGACAATGAGTGATGATGAATGGGGAGGAGAATGAGAAGAAAACACTCTGTTTAGTGAGAGCATGTATTGATGCTTTATAAACATCTACTGTAATATGTACAGCATCTCTCTTCAGAAGTTAATACAATTACTCTAACTTTACAGATAGTGAAATAGTGATGCTAACTGCCTGGTGTTGCCCAGTAAGTAGCTGCTAGTAAATGCGGAGTCCCACACTGGTCTGACTGCAGAGTCTAGATTCTAAATCACAACATGTACAACACTATGGGCTATTACAACTTCTGGAAAATCCTGCCCATCCTCCAAATCTAACAGGGGCTAGACAGGGACACAGACAGTCCTCACTGATGTGGGCCAAGGAAGGCCAGGGGAAGGCTGAGATTGCTACAGCAGCCCCCAAATGGCATTTTCGGTGTTCCTGCTCTCTGTGGTGCATTCACTTATTGAGACAATCATCTCAAATAGGAATTCCAATGAAGCTCAGAGCAAATTAATTAGCCATGCAGCAGACACATTAACACTCTGGGAGCAGTTACCATAGTAGGTAACCTTACATGTTTTACAAAGTATGGTATTTTCATTTCAGCTCACGTCGAAGTATGAATAATTTTCCCTGCCCCCTGCTACACAGTGAATGATGACAAGCCCTTTGATAATTCAGTGATGTTGAAATAATCTGATGATAGAATACCCACATTTTTTTTCTAGGCCATCATCTCCTTATTCTAATGGTCTCTTCCCCTTTTCCTCTCTCCCTCCCCCACAAATTCCACCACACACTTTGAAAGGAAAGGGTGCTCCATTCCTAGCCTCGGAGGAGACCGAGTGTGCTGGCAATGCCCCGGCGGAGGCAGGCCCATCTGGGAAGGGAGGGTGCTGGGTGCCAGTGGCATTCCGGCTAACCTGGAGGCAGTGTGCTGCCCAGCAGCCTCAGTGCCCACCAAGGACGCACCTTGCCTGAGGCATCACACAGGCACTGCCTCCAAGGAAGGCAGTTCCAATACCCTCTATTGCTTTTCAGCCCTGCCCTGCTTTATTGGGCTCTAGAAAGTTGAGTATTTATTTGCTTTCAATTTTATTTCCCTCCATTGAGTATAAATTCAATGACTTCAGGGACTTTGTTTTATTCACTGCTATGTTGGAGAGATAGCACCCAGAGTAGTGCCTAACACATAGAAGAAATGCAACACTGTTTGCTGAATGGATGGAGGAATGCCCTAAGCATTTGCCAGCATGTCAGTTTTACTGAGGTTTTCCTGGTGAGGTGGAGGAGAGAATTGAATCATTCCCATGGAGCAAGACTTCTCACCCAGTCCCCCACTGGACATCTGCCATCTGAGGTAGCCCCTCCCCTTTTCTCACTCAGTCTCCATAAATGTCCCTCAATTGCCCCACCAATTTAGGAGGTACATGCCATTGAAACAAAGAGAAGCCCTGGCTGGTGGCACAGTGGATAAGACAAACCCAAATGTCGCTGGTTTGATTCCCCAGCCAGGGCACATAACCAGGTTACAGCCAGGTCCATAGCTGGAGGCAGGTGAAAGACAACCATACATTGATGTCTCTCTCCTTTGCTACCTCTCTCCCTACCCCTCTCTCTAAAAATAATAAATAAAATCTTTTTTTTTTTTTTTTAAAGAAAAAGAAATAAAGTGAGCTGCAGCACACAATCCCCACCTCCATCCTAGAAACTACTTTGGCCAAGGACAAAACAAGTCAAACATCAATTGGAAACTGACTAAATTATGGTACATTTGTAAGATAAAATACTAGGCAACCATTAAAGATAATTTGGCTGACAGGAGAGGGAAAGAGAGAGAAAAAAGAGAGAGACCACAATGGCCAAGATATGTTGTTTAATGATAAAGGCAAGGCATAGTACCACCATATAGTATGATTACATATGTGAAAGAGAAACAGAATTCACAATATTAATATTTATTTAGTGATCTTTGGGAAGGCACATAAGAAATTGCTAACAGTGGCTGCCTGTAGAAAACAGAACTAGAAAACTATAAAAGTGTAGAAGGAGACTAATTTTTAGGATTTTTTGGTACTGTCTGAAGTTTTAGCTTTGGGGCTTTTTAGTTTTTGGTGTCTTTGAATTTTTATGTAACCTGAATAAACATAATTATAAGCTAAAGGAAATAAAGAGTGTGGTGTGCAGGGTATCAAAGCCATCCACCAGAATTTACCTGACCAAAACAAGACCATGATTCCTTAGGGGTGGCTGCTGAGAACATAGGCTTGAATCTTCTCACTCTTGCAAGAGTGAAGCCTCAAAACACATAATGGAACCCGCTGATGCCAAGGCCAAAGAAACTCAGTGAGCTGACAATTAACTTAAAAACACATTTGCTCCAGAAAAAACACTTAAATGTAACCATGAGATTGGTTTCCCCGGAACTTTTAGTTCCCCCAGACATTCTTTTCATAGAAAATATTTTTAATCAGAATGCACTGCCTTCTCTGATAATAGAATGTAATGAGTGTTTGGAAACATTATATTTATCAAAGAACTCTCCAATCCATCAACTCTGTTTTCTGGAATGTATTTCTTACTGAATTATTTATTATCTCCTAGTCCTGTTGCCTGTATTCACTGCTTGTTAATATGTCCTGTAAAACTGTTTGGTCATTTGTTGGGCGTAAGCAAGAAAGGGAATGGATTTTGTTTTAGTGTTAATCCCTGGAAAGAATGCAGCCTGCTCCTCCGAAGGGCACTGTGAACTCTGTTGAGGTGTGAATGTTGGCCCTCCGCCAAGGAGACCCCATGGCAGCTGATAATGACCTTCAGTGGCTGACCAAACCTTGTTCCAGAGCCACTGCTGAGGGAGGCAGGGAGTTAAGTCGGGATCCAAGAAATATTCAGTCTAGGCTATCCTCACCTCCTACGAATTTTCCCAGCCCCTCATCTATACCCACACATGCCCATCCACCTATAACTATACCTACACCTAGATCATGTATTTACATCTACACCTATTCCTAACCAGTACCAAGATATCTAGTTACCCTTTGACCAAATTGGACAAAAGACTGAGGAGGCTTGAGTACAGACAAAGCAAAGGGAAGGCTGATGATTTCCCACTTGAAAGAAGTAGGGGAATCCTTTCTCCTGAAGTGATTTTGCACTATTTGGCACTATCAAAGGGACCATGGCAGAAAAAGCGGTTCCTCTGTGATTGCCAAGAAGCAAACAGGATTGAATTGTATACTTCTAAGACAGCTAAAAGGTGAAAGGGGCTGTGATAAGGCCTGAAGAGAAAGTCCTGTGCTATTAATTTCTGGATAAGTCAGAGGAGATTGCCAGCACAAATGTAGGTGAGTTAAGCCTGACATACAAGTTCATTTATTTTTGAAATTGTTTTATGGCAGACAAGTTTAGATTCCTATCTTCATAACTGTCTACTTTGCATCTTCCTGGAATTAAAGAAAAATTGCTAATGTAATCAGTAAATTCCTAGATCACTGACAGTTGTTGAGGGTAATTGAACACGAATTCATTTTCATTTTAAGAGCTGATTAGCTAATAAAAGAGGTGCTATTTAGAACCAGTTAATCCCACATTTCTAGCCTTAGAGCTTCAAGTCCTCTAATTCAAGGCCTTGATAATCAGTTTTAAATCGTTCAGGACAGAACCCACAGGACACCTTATTAGTCATTCATGCCTACATGTGAATCAATGTATTTTAGATATCCTTTGAAAAACAGCATTCAGCAGGAGGAAGAGGGACAGAACATGGTCCTGTGCATTTGAGGGAGTTGAAACGAACCTGCCACCACAGGATGTGGTAACTGGGAAGAAAAGATGGAAAACACAGTATCGGCACCAAAGGCAAATTGCACTCCTTCTCTTGGGGAGTTCAGCTCTCTGGTAGCAGACAGCTTTGCCCACTTCTCCTACCTCTGTGCTCTGTCAGGGAACATGTGGCCTCCTGGCATCTCCAGATTTATATGTGTCTCTTTAAATCTTTGTATATAGAGTAGCCTCATCCAGGGGTGTCTGCCAGCTGCTCAAGCTGTGATTGTTCTTGACCCTGTCATCTAATTAGCAGCAGAATAGCTTAGCCTCACTCTGAAGTTTCACAGGAATCACTAGACAGCATCACCTCCACCTGGCCATTTCTTCTCCCTCTTAACCACAGTAACATATGCCTTGAAAATCCTCATTACACAATAAACATAGAATTCATAGTGGTTTGTGAATTTATGTGCATGGTCTGTTATTGTCAATTTCTTAAAGAATCAACCCTGATGCTAAATGTGACTTCATGAAGAAAGCTGTTAGTCTAAATTCAAGCTGACTTCCATAGCCAGAGACCTGGCACTTAGAGAAAACTAAACCGCATCATTATGGGTTAAGTTGTGTCCTCCAAATTTATCTGTTAGAGTCCTAACCTCTGGCATTTCGGAATGTGACTATATATGTAAGTAGAATCTTTGCAGACGGTCAAATTAAAATGGAAGTCATTAGGGTGGTTCCCAATCCAGTAAAACAGTGTCCTTATAAAAAGGACATAGAGACAGACACATGCACATAGGAAGACTTCTGAAGAGGAAGGCAGAGGTCAGGGTAATGTGTCCGTAAGCTGAGAAACAACAAAAATTAACAGCAAACCACCAAAAGCTGAGACAGAGGCATGGAACAGATTCTTTCTCACAGTGCTCGGAAGAAACCAACCCCGCCAACCTTTATCTCAGTCTTAATCTCTAACTTTCAGAACTGTGAGACTGTAAATATCTGTGTTTAAGCCACCCAAGAAAATTAATACACTAACCTTCAGAGCCCTCGCCCAAAATCTATTGACATAAACTAATGTCTAAAAATGCTCCTTCTGCTGTTTTACCCAACCATTTCAGGAATCAGCCTTCAGTCAAATAGCTTCCAACAGAGACAGGTCTAGAGTTTCCAGCTGGGGAGAAATAAACTTGGGTTTTAGCCTTGATTGACTATTTGTGTGAACCTGAGCCATTATTTCATATCCCCATGCCACAGTGTTTTGATGGCCATGTGAGGCAGTTAAACAAAATTTTGATTAGCAGACAGATTTCATCTCTTGCATCTATTCTGATTTGCAGCAGTAAACTAGAGCAGTCTCGACCCCTCTGCATGGACCAGGTCCCTGCGTCTCTGAACCTGACCCACTGGCTCTGTTCATCTCATCAGGTGAGAGAAGCAGATAATTTATTGATTTATATCCATCCCTTTTGCACACTGTTCCAAAAAGCTCTAGGTGAGGCTTTACATTCCCACAGAACAAGTACTTCAGCTTGCCACTCAGATGCCTTGACTAAGTAGAAAAAGTGCAATGATTGATCAGAAATGTCTATTGTGGATACAAGATGGGAAATCTGCCCCTCATGACCTGTGGATTTGCCATCCTTGGGCTAATTAATCTCTGAGCCCTTCCAAATCTAAAAACTTTACAATTTCTTTCTTCACTGATCCAGGGCTGCTTCTTATTGCCCTCATTATCACTTGTAATCACTGCTGCAGCTTTATGCTATTCTCTCCCGAACCATCTGCTCTTTCGTTTTCCTTCTTCCCCCTACCTCTTTTCCAACTGTGATGGTTAATTTTATGTGACAACTTGACTGGGCTAAGGGATACCCAGATAGTTGGTAAGACATTATTTCTGGGTGAGTCTGAAAGACTGCTTCCAGAAGATACTAGCTTTTATGTAGGTAGACCGAGTACAATAGATTGCCCTCACCAAGGCCGGTGGGCATTATCCAATCTATTGAAGACCTGATTAAAGCAAAACACAGGAGGAGTAAATTTGCTCTCTGGTTGAGCTGAGACATCCATCTTCCCCTGCTCTTGGACATTGGTGCTCCTGGTTCTTGGGCCTGTGGACTCCAACCAGAATTTACACTATTGGCTCCCTTGTTCTCCGGCCTTTGGACTCAGGCTGAATTACACTATCACCTCTATGTTCTCCAGCATGCATATGGCAGGTCATAAGGACCTGTCAGCTTTGATAATCATGTAAGCCAATTGCTATAATAAATAAATAAATTTATCCATCTATATATGTTTATTTGGATATATGGATATATCCTATTGGTTTTGTTTCTCTGAAGAACCCTAGTACGCCAGCCTTTTCCTGCTTTCTCTCTCCTATGCTCCATGGCTCTGGTAATGGCAGAGTTCTCGGTTATAAGTATCCCCAGCCAATTAAAATGTGCTTTTACTTTTGGGCTGATAAAATGACCAATCACGGGACATTGTCTATGACCTTTCAGCTTAAGTTCTTGGCTATTTGTCTTAGTGGTTATACTAGTCTTTTTTTAAAGTCCTCTATAGTACTTCTGGATATGAGTTATGAGTACTGGATACTGATAAACTGGGGCAGTATTGTGATACCAAAAAAAAGCCTTCCCAAAGGTCAATGATTGACAGAGGTAAAAACCACAGTTGTGGTTTCTGAAAAGGAGGTGATTACATTGCAGCAAATTCCTATTTTTATCTGTAGCTTTCCATGTGTTGTTTTGTTTGATCTTCACAGCCTTGTGGTATAAGCAGCACAAGCACTCTGCTATTCCTACATTAGATTTAGGAATCAAAATCAGAAAAACAAAAGTGAATTGCACAGAGTTAAAACATTTCAGGTTGGGCCATTTCACCAGTCACTTGACAAATTAGTTAATCTCACTCATAGAGATATTATCACATATAAGTAGATTCTTTTTGTTAATCATCACAACCCACCAAATGAGTAGGGTTAGACAGCTTGGCTAGGATTTCACTGATTAAAGGCCACATTTAATGGAGCCTTAAAGTGTGTCCAAACAGCTTTTTCCCAAAGCAGCAGAACGGCTTCTCTCTGAAGCACTCGCTCTTTGAGTGAACCCGTTTGCAATAATTTCAGACTCACAGGCTCTGCTTGCCTCATCAGGTGTAAATTCCATAAATTAAAGAAAGAACCAAATTCATTTTGCACATTATTCCAAGTAAGTGGGCCTAGAGCAAAGGCCTGTGTGCTGCTCCACACTTACCTGACAAGGGTAATGGGCTTTGGGGTTTTCCTTGCTATACCATCAGGATGTCTAGGGCTCAAACTCCCTGTAAATACACAAAGTGCCAGGCACTTCTGCAGAAAGCAACTAATCTTTAATCTTGATTAGGAATAAAAGGAGACCATAATGAGGTTTATGCTGTGTCTAGCTGCCACTTTTTTCAATCCCTGCCAACGGGCTTCTCTGAAATATTAGCAAATAGAAGTAACAGGTGCTCCTTTAGCCTAAATTTTCCTCTAGACTGAACTCTAAAGAAAGCTACACTGAGAGCTCAAACAGAAAAGGCTTGCTGTGAGAAAGCATACATCTCTGAGATGAGGAATCAGTATTTCCTCTGCCTCCTGGCTCCAGTGAGACATCCGGCACTAGAGGGAGTTCTGGGGTGGTGAGCACTGAAAGCTCCCCTCAGGAGGAGGTGCAGCTGTGTCCAGGTTTAGAACAAAAATGACAGGTTTGCTCCCGGAAGATCTGCCAAGTATTAGGAGGAAGTATCAACACCATCATCCTTCTTTGCCCTTGACAAGTATTACCCAAGTTACCTGCCCAAAGGACAGAGCACAGGTTTCCAGTAAGTCTTTCAGGCTGAGATAGCACAGAGCCCATTCGCAGATTAGAGCCTGAAAGCTACCAAGTAGCTGATTGCTGCGGGGCAGGCCCCCCACAGACTGAGTCACCGCTCCTGAGGCTGTCCATCCGCACAGCTTCACAAGTAGCGTCATCTATCAAGCATTCTAGTATGTGCAAGGCTCAAATACTCAGGAACTGTTTAGGCCTTGGTTTGTCAGGCTTTTCGTCAGATAAGTCATAATTGATCATTCTCTGCTTCTTTAAACACTCTTTCTTCTCTGTTTGTATGATATTGTACTCTCATGGGTTTTCTCCAACCCCTTGGGCAAGCTCTTCCCAGTATTTCACTTGTACCTTCCTTCTCCTCTAACTAATTTCCGAATGCCAAAGTTCCTAAAAGTTCACTTCCAGTTCCTGTTCTTTTCTCTATCTGGCATTTTTCCTAGGTCATCTCATTCATTTTTATCATTTAAAATGTTACCTATATACTGTTCATACCAAGTTTTTTCTCCACAGAGATCTCTTTTCCAAGTGCCATCTTTGCTCATTCAACAACTTTTGTGTTATCTTACCTTGAATATCTCAAAAGTTCTTTGCATTTAACATTTAAAACTGAAGTCTTGATCTGAAAATGTTCAGAGACTTTCTGCATAGATTTTGATCAAGAGAAACTGTCACCTGTTCAGGGAGAATCACTTCTGGGGAGGATGAACTAGAGAAATCAGACAACTTTCCCACTGATAACACTAGAAGAGGTGGGAAGATAGTTCTAAATCTGTCTGAGGGCATCAGAAAACTAACATGGCAATGAAGAATTATGAGACCAAGATTTAAAAACAAAAACAAAGACGAGGAAACCCAGAAAAATGAACCCAGCTCTGGGGACCCCTTTTTTTTTCCCCTTGGGAGAGCTCCCAATCATACCTAGAGGCAAAGAAACTGAACATAGCTTTTAACAAGTTTATAAAGCAAGGGGACAAAAATGAGAGTTTAGGGCCTGCCAAGGATGGAAACCCTCATTAACTCCCCAGGCTTTGGTTTGAGTCCCTATATTAGTCAGGGTTCTCCAGAATAAAGAATCACTAAGAGATACACATATACGTATATAACGTATATAGGGTACATGCGATACATTGGCAATAACTTTGCATCTCCTTATTTCACATGCTTCTTATTCATTTTGAAAAACTATGTGTCTAAGATTATGATTTAACATCATTGTTTCAAATATATAGTATTAAGTTCTGAGAACAACAGTCATGTCAAAGGAATACAATGTTAGAACAACCATAATTTCTGGACTGCATGCAGGGTGAACTGCTAAGGAAATTGCAGACTTCAATTACATCCCTTTACGTACAGTTTACAATGTGAACAAGGTGTATAATGCTGATCCTGATGTCAACACACCAACAAGGAAAACCCATAAGGTACACAAGGATTCCACACATCCAGATATTGTACACAGAATCCAAATCATCAATGAAGACCCAGGAAAGTCAATGCACTCCATAGCAAGAGAACTGCAGATGTCAGACGCAACGGTTTACAAGGTTATTGCTGAAGATATCAGAAACAGATCGTATGTTCTAGAAGAGGCCAGTTTATGACACAACAGACAAAGGAAAGGTGCTTTGAAAAAGTAAGAAAACTGCTAACAAAATGGAAAAATCTCTAAGGAAAAAACCCTCTGATTTTCTTCTCCAATGAAAAGAAGTCTCAAAAGGACTAGATAGTCAACAGAAGACACAACAGGTGGCTCTGTGAGAATCTTAACGAAGTCCCAATTACCATGAAAACGAAATTTCCTGCTACAGTGATGGTGTTAGGTGTTGTCAGCAATGAAGGCCATGACCCTACAGTTTTCCCACAAGGCTTGAAAGTGATTGCTGATGTTTACCTTGACATTTTGAGAGAAGTTGTATCATGGATGAAGCAAGTCACAAATGGACATCATTTTATCTTCCAACAATACGGTGCACCAGCACATAATGCCAAAAAGGTGCAAGAATTTCTCAGTGTCAATGTTCCTGAATTCTGGTCAAAGGAAATCTGGCCACCTAGTTCATCAGATACAAATCCTTTAGACTATTATGTATGCAGCATTTGTGAGAGAGAAGTTAATAAACAACCTAATTCCAATAAAGAGGCTGTTAAAGCTAAGATTGAAAACATTATGATGTCCATGGATAAAGAAGACTTAATTAATCCAAAGGTCACTGGTTCAATTCCCAGCCAGGGCACATAACCAGGTTGCAAGCCAGGTCTCCAGCCAGGTCAGTAACTGAAGGCAGGTGAAAGGTAACCATACATTGATGTCCCTCTCCCTTTCTTCCTCCCTCCCTTCCCCTCTCTCTAAAAATAATAAATAAAATATATTTTTTAAAAAGTTAATTAAAGCATGTTCAAGATTCTGGAGTCGAATGGAGTCTATTATTGCAGCAAATGGAGACTTTTTTGAACAAGTTAAAAAATAATGGCTATGTTTATGTATTTCCATATAAGAATAAATTTATTTCAAAATATAAAACTTTTGTGGTATGTAGTTAATTTTACTAAAATTTTGCCAATTGATCATGCACACCATGTACTATATATGTATAGTATGAATAGTATATATGTATGTATAGTACATATACATATATACACACAGTCATACCTCAATACTTGTTGGTTTTAGACTCTCCAAACCCTGTACTCATCCCATTTGGATGAGAAAAAAGTGTTTTAGCACTTGGTACTTGCTTGAGACTTGTAGCACTTGCTAAAACTTGTATGACTCATGATGCTACTCTGCAGGAGAAAATACTTCATTGTTCAGTACTGGTTGGTTTGAGGACTTGTCACAGGTTCTGGAATGGATTAACAACAAGTTAATCCACTGTGTATATGGTCTATCAAAAAGGTATCCAGCCATGTAGTATGAAAAATAGAGACAGTTATTGAAGAAGATACAAGATACAATAAGCATTGTACATAGGACAATGATGCCTCCGTCCCCTTCTAGGTAGGCACCTTGGGTCTTTCAGTTTCCATCAGTTGCCATGTGGTATTTTACTGAATCTCATCAATGGTTTGAAATCTCTTTCCTTTTGAAGGTGGTTTTAGTTTTGGGAAAAGCCAGAAGTTCCAGGGCTCTGAGTCACCTAGGTATTTGATGTTTCACTAATAAAGTCTGCACAAGACATGATGCATGTTGTTATAATGAAGCTGCCAATCACCAGTTGCCCATATATGTGGTCTTCATAATTATCCAAATAGTTTCCATCGAGGAATGCTTAAGCTTAACATAAAATTTGATGTAGATTCATTGCTCTACTCAGTCATTTTGAATGAGATGACTACACAGTACACATGCTCACTCAACAGCGTCTACCATCCCCACTGATTGGTACAGTGAGGTCATCATTGTTCACACATGCACATTCCAGTCCACTCTCCTCAGCTGCCAGGCTACATCAATGTCATGCAAACCCTTCTCATTGTATTAACAATGGTTTGACTTTTTCCAGACAAACTACACACAAACACACACACACACAAATAAACATGTGTGTGTGTGTGTGTGTAGGTGTGTGTGTGTGTGATGGGCTGAGTATCTCTAGAAATGAAAAAGAAGAAAAATAATAAAAAATAAGGGCATATATTAATGAAAAGAAAACAGACATGTAATACAGGGGATCGTCAAAAAAGCAGGCTTGTTAACAAGACTACTATAGCAATAAACTCCTATCACTATACATTCTACAAACATTGAAAGAATAAAAATATTGTTTTTTAAAGCTACATGAAATGTATTTGAAAATTTAGATGAACTAGATATATTCCATAAAACACACACACATAACCTAGCAAAACTAAATAAATCTAAAAAATTAATTCACTGTTCAAAACTTTCTCACAAAGAAAACTATCAGTATAGATGGCTTCATTGTGAATTCTACAAAATATTTCAAGGTGAAATAATGCCATTTTTCACATATTCTTTCAGAGAGGAGAAAGGAAAGATCATCCTTCACATCATTTCTAAGGCAAGCATAATCTTGATTCCAAAGCTGGACAAGGACACTAAAAGAAATAAACATTGGAGGCCCATGTCTCTTATGACATGGATTTTTTACAAATTCTAAATAAATTCTAGCAAATCAAAACCAGCAATATGTGAAAGAAATTATATATCACAACTAAGCCACAAACAAAAAATATAATACGCAGTTGGTTTATTATTCAAAAATCATTCAATGCAATCTGCTTCATTAATAAAATTTAAAAGATGAAGCTATCATCATCTCAAATAGATGTAGAAGAAAACAGTTCATAAATCCAACATGCATGAGTTTAAAAATATATATAGCAGTCTGGAAATAGTATCCTTCCCTGATAAAGAATATCTGCAAACCCCTCCCCCCAAAATTAGGTCTTAATTATTTGCTCCAGACTCACTCTTCTTGCAGTCTTCCCCCATCTCAGTAAAATAATATCTCCATTCATCAAAAATTGTTAAAGCCTAATATCTGAAAATTATTATTTAGATTTCAGTCTCTTTGTCTCCAACCCATTGCCAATCTATTGAGTCTACTTCCAAATGATTCCAGAATTTATCCACTGTTTCTATTTCATTCATTACTACTCTGGGCTACTGTTATCTTTGACCTAGATTACTAACATAAATTTGTAACTGGTCTCTCTGTTTCTATTCTTACCCCTCAAACTGTTATTCAAATCAATTTGGCAAAGAAAGTGATTACCTTAAAATGTCAATCAGATTACATCACTGCCTGTTTAACAACTTCCCAATGTGCTTGAAAAAAAAAAAATTCTTATGTGTCCTACATACCATCTGATCATCTGAACATCATTTGCCCACTCCCACCCCCCCAAAACCTACTACATCATATTGACCTCTTTCAGTCCTTTGCATTTGTAAGCTAGTCCTCTCTTCAGCACTGTTCCCTCTACCTCCAGTTTTCCACTCACTTCTCATTGGCCAACTCTTAGTCAACCTACAGGATTCAGCTTAAGTGATACTTCTGTACTGAACCTTTCCTGGTCACCCCATGATTGAGTCCCTTTCTCATAATCCTATATTTCAGAAATCTTATTACAATTTGCAAGACTACATTATTTTGTACTTTTACTTTTTAAATGCCTGTTTCTTCACTATACTGTTTCACAAAGGCAAAAATCATGACTGCTTTGTTCTATTCAATCTCTAGCTATCCTAGCACCTAGTACATAATAAGCATTCAATGAATTATTGTTGAAATAATGAGTAAATGAATACTTTATATATTTCAAGAATACTGAAGGTTTTAGTAGTTCCTTTCAGTGTGCATATTTTGAGTCATCATTGTTAGCAGGTGTGACTATAAGCAGTTTCAGGCATATACCCTTGAGCTTTCAGAAGAACCTTGAAGCAAATGAGCATCGTGTCTCAGTTAGACCACTGCAATTAATTCTAACTTCTAAAAAACCTTATCTTCTGACACTAGGGTTTGCTATGCATGGCTCTTACAGGAAGTCACTGCAAACAGACATAAAAGCAACCAAGACAACATATCAAGGACTAAAAGCTTTTATCCAGCTACAAATACAGTTTTCTACTGAGCAGACTTCAAAGTCAAGTTTAAAACCTTTATTTTGTGGTAAGCAAATAATGTTCCTAAAATAAAATGTGCAGCCAGTGATATTTATTTATAAATACCCTATGACCACCATCTAAGAAGTGCCAAATGATGCCAAAACTTAAAAAGGCATCAGCACAACTAACACAATATTTTTGTTAAAAATAACATCATCTTCAGATGATAATCCCAGAAAAGCAATCTTTATTAGACTTGCAAACTGATCTCTGCAGAGTGATACAAAATTAATTTGATTATGCCTTTGTACCTCATTTTTCCCCTACTTGCTGAAAGTGACTGCCTATCTTAGGTGAAAACAGATTCACAGAAACCCTATTTTCCTAATATACTTTAATGATAGGATCAACTCTTTCATTATCCCAGAAAAAGAAGAAAGACTTTTTTTTCTTCTTCAGAGGCTGAAAGACATGGCCAGACTTTGTGCCAATCAGCTCAAAGCTATAGCTCTTTATAGGATTAAACTAAAATCAAAATCGCCAGCTGATAATTGATACAAAAAGGTAGTTAATAAAAGGGGAAAAGCAGAAGCATCCACTGTTTATGTTCTTAGCTGAAGTAAACAAGAAGAGTTCAAGTAAATATCAAGTTGTGGACCCATGGGCACTTGATGGGGAAGGCTCTAGATGCAGGGACTGATAAGAGCTTTGTACTCTCATGGTTGTGAGTTCAGATCCCAGGTCTTTCACGTAGAAGTCGTGTGACCTTAGGCAAGTTACCAAACCTCATTCAGCTTCAATTTCTTTATCGATAGAATGAGGGTAACAATGCTATCTCAAAAGGTCCCTATGAGCAGTTAGAGATTATCCACAGAAAGTACTTGGCATGTAGGAGAAATGAAAATAGATGGTAGTTATTCAGTAGAATAGATATTGGCCTTTCTTTCTATTCCCCCTTTGTTAAAAATAAATTAAGAAAAGGAGCATGGAAGTAGCAAAAGGTGTTCTTCAGTACTAATAGTCCCCCTGGGGATATTTAATACTACCAAGAAACCGAAAAAGGAATGTGAGCCAGATGGAAACATGACTGACCACATTCTCAAATTACCATTATTTAATAAACTGAGTGACATCAAATTTGCACTAAATTAAGAATAATTGTCAGAACTCCACAGATAAAAGATAGAAAAGAAGGGAGAAGGAGAAAGAGATGAAAGGAAAAGGAAAGGGAAGGGAAGACACAGAAAAAAAGAGAGAGAGAGAAAAGACAGAAACACATCAGCTCCAACTGGATTCAAGTTTATTTACAAGCAGAATGATATGGGACTGTCTTCTCCTTTCTGCTATATTCCCTATGAAGCAAAGACCATAGCTGCTTTGTTCACTTCTGTATGCCTAGTAACTAGCATAGAACCTGGAACATCATAGGCATTCAATAAGTAATTGTGGGCTATGCAAATGAATAAATGAAGGCTGCTAAAGTTTCTTAAGTGATGAATATTCATCCTACAACCAAGAACTTGAAAACCCAGAGGACTAATTTTTTAAAAAGATTTTATTTATTATTTTCAGAGAGAGGGGAAGGGAGAGAGGCAAAGAGGGAAAGAAATATCAATATATGGTTGCCCTTCCCCTGCTTCCAGCTACGGACCTAGCTGGAGCCTGGCTTGCAATCTGGTTATGTGCCCTGATGGGGAATCAAATCAGGCTGGAACCTGATCCACTGTGCCACCAGCTGGGGCAAGAGGACTGATTTTATGTATTCACTCGAGGGACTTGGAACTAAAATTCCAGATATGACTGTCCCCTGGTTTACTCCTAGTGGCTGTTCCTTAACCATCTTTCTGGCCCTGTAAAATGGCCTTGCAAATAAAGATTTGAGGGTCCTATGGGGTGGCCTCAATTTAGCCCTCATTTTGCCAGTATTCTCAGTTGCCTTTGACACACATGTAACTTCTGGTCCTAGATATTAAAATGCAGAAAGAACTGTTTTAGAGACTCTGCATTGTATTTTTTAAAAATCAAAAATAAAACCAAGCAGTTAAAAATCAGTCAATATAGTGTTTGCTCTCATTATTGAGAGATGTTTAATCTCATTACTCAGTTTCTGGAGAGTACAGGAGGCAAGCAGTAAAATTCAATAAGACAAAATATATAGCTTTATCTTAGCAACAGATAGGGAAATGTTGCAATTGCCAATTTCAATATAAAAGTACCTCTCAATAACTGTAACTATTTAATCCAAACATTGTAAGACTATTTTTGGTACATTGCATATTAACATTTTTTAATCTATTAAAAACAGGTCAAATGTCCCTGTTTTAATCTATGCTTTGGGGCTTTTTCTAGAACAATTCATGTAAACTTGCTGCTATCCAAACACAGAGCTGTGAGGATTAAATTTAATTGTGTATATAAAAGTGCTTTGCAAACACTTGACTACATTGTTTATTAGCCAGTTTGCACGTAACATGTAATGACATCACCTTCCATCCTTACCTGCCTTTCTCCTAGAGGCAAGATGTTTCTTCTTAAACTAATGAGATTGTTAAAAAGCAATCTCATCCTATCAGAAGCCACCATATTTCAGAAATGAAGTGATTTATGGGTGATAATTACATTACAAAAAGTTTATACATCATTTGGGCTCCTTCAGGGGAAATAAGTGGTATGTTGTTGCTGTTATTAAACCCCAAAGACCCATTGATCACGAACAGAAAGATCAACCACTTGTTTTGTTAAGTAATTAATTAACTCTTCCCCCAGCCCCCGTTCAGCTTTAGAATACCCCTGTTTCTCATTGGCGGAGTCCCCAGCAATATATTGAAAGGGACTGCTGGAAGGTGATGCTAATTAACTACTAGAAGTAATTGTCATTTTGAAATTACATTATTATCTAATCTGCTGCCACTAGATTGTTAAAGTGCCAATTATGCATCTCTGCTCTAATGTATTAATAAAAAAGCAATCATGCATTTATTGCCTTTATAATTTCAGAGATAATTACACAACAGGCTGAAGGTATATTTCTTTTGTGATGCAACAAACTTAGCAACCACATTGAAGGTTGCAATGGTTAGAAAATTAACATACCAGAACTATTAGAGCTAAAACCAAATATTCTCAGCTATTTTACTTGAAGTATCAAAGGGCCATTCCACAGAATGAAGTTGTGAGAAAGTAACAGCTTGCCCCCACAGGATAACCTATTTCTTCTTTCTCTGGTCTTTCCTAGGTAGAAGTGAAATAGAAAGAAAACTTTGTTTAGGAATAAGAAAATGTTTTCCAGGTTGGTTTATAGACCATGTGTTCTTGAGTAGGATGTGTTGCAGGGCAGGCAGCATTTCTGAGCAACCCATGAACCACTGTCATCTTTAGTACTCTCATCCCTGTCCAAGGGGAGGTTGAAGCATCTCTAAAGCACAGAGAAGGAAGCTGGGGGCTGAAATGACAGGCTAGAGATGACCTGCAACCCAGGCATGTGCCCTAATTGGGAATCGATCTCCAGTGACCTTTTACTTTTCGAAATGATGCCCAACCAACTGAGCCACAGTGGTCAGGGCTATCCTTTCTACTTTTAATGCAAATGAGTTTCAACTCAATTGAATTATCCTTTCTTATCAAAAGAGTTATGGCATTGCATGTTTTCCAGTCCACTTTTCTCTGCATTTGTTGTATTAAGTTTGAAGTAGTTGTAGTAAGGGCTCCCTGGAGCTACACATGTGGCAGAATTCCCCAGGATGTTGAGGTAGTCACTCTCTTGTCTCATAAAAGATTCTGTGCAAGTTGTTTGTCCAGCTTTCACAGCCCACTGATATTCCTTTATTCATCGTGACATTATTCAAGTGAAGAATTCAACAAACTATGGCCAGAAGGCCAATCCAGCCCACTACCTGTTGTAAAGTTTTATTGGAACACAGCCATGCCCATTTGTTTACATATTGTATCTGTCTGTGTCTTTCTACACCAGCAGAGTTGAGTAGGTGCAACAGAGATCATTACCCACAAGTATTTTCTATCTGATCTTTTATAGAAAAGTGTGCCTATGCCCTGACTGGTGTGGCTTAGTTGGTTGGGTGTTGTCTTGCATAGCAAAAGGTTGCTGGTTCAATTCCCAGTTAGGACACATGCCTAGGTTGCAGGTTATGTCCCTGATTGAGGTGCATACAAGAGGCAACAGATCCATGTTTCTCTCTCACATCGATGTTTCTCTCCCTCCCTTCTCTTCTCTCTAAAAATAAATAAAATCTTTTTAAAAAGAGAAAACTTTGCCAATCCATGTTCTAGTGGGTTTTTTTTCCAGCTGACTATTAGAGAATCTCTTTCCTCACAAATAAAGACCTTTACTGTTACATTGCTTAATGTTTTTCTTTTCTTCTCTGAATTGTTCTTCCTAAATTACAGCATCTTCTTTAACTTCTGAAATTTAACTCTCAGTAATATTTTATCCACACACTCCCCAGTGACTTTAAGAACAGTTTCCCAAGGATGCTCACAAAGGCACTTACTTGACATCTCCTTTTACTCTGATAAGAAATCACCCTCTGAACAGATCAAAAAATTTTATTTATCCTCTCAAGTAATAGACATTTGATAAAGGCCTTTACTGTGTGCCAGGCACTGGTGCTGAGATGCAAAAATCCATAAATAAGAACATAGTTCCTCCCTGCCTAGAAATGCAGTCAGTCAGGTAGGGAAGCCCTCAGTCAATTCAAGATATTATTGTTGTGATTGTTGTTTGTTTTCACACTTTCATAGTTAAGGGCTAAGAGCTGTGTTAAGAGATTTACATATATTAACTAATTTAATCCTCATAATAATCCTATGAGGAAAATGCTTTTATTATCCTTATTTTTATAGATTTAAAACAATGTAGTATGCATAAGACAATTTAAATGTAAGGTAGGGTTATAGCAAAGGTTTGGTAATTTGCCCAAAATCACACATAAGTAGTAGAGCTAGGATTTGAATCCAAGCCATCTAGCTCCAGAGTCTAAGCTCTTCACCACTTTCATGCTGTCTGACCATGAGATGAGAGGTGACATTGCCTGCACTTGGAACACCCCTGTGCTCCCCATCACAGAACAGCAGAGGACCTGGGTGAGCCTGGGCTCATTTACATCCTCCCCAGCACCAGCCTGCTCTACTTCGTGGGAAGATGGGTAGCTGCTGGCACAATCAGACTCTCGGTGGGAAATTCTGATTTCCTAGGTTATGATACTCTTATCAGACTAGAGCCTTGAAAAAGAAAAAGGGGGGAAAAAAAAAAGGTAGTTCAAACTACCCTGTAATGGGACCAGGGGGAGGGGGTGTCCATTTATCTATTTTAGCCCAACTGTTGGCAGCTACTTCTGACTTCTAGAGAGAGGCAAAATTCCTCTCCCAGGGAAACAATTCTTTGGTTTAGGATAACACTCTGATGCTTCTTAATGGGGTGTTTTTATTTTAGAACTGATCTTAGTTTATCGTTTATTTACTTACTTATTTTCTGGTATTGGGAAAGGCCTCAGATCACAGATGTTTAGGAGTGTATGAGACAGTGAAGGCTGAACTACTCTGCATAATAAAAACATTGAGGGCATTCTAAAGAGATTAGATAAGGGGCTTGGGGCTACTTATAATGGAAAAGGTAAGAGAGCAACCTAGAGAGAGAAGGGGGCCCAAAAAGGTGTTCATGCCTTGGGATGGTAAGAGAAAACTGGCCAGGGAGAAATCCCCTTAATGGAAATGGTCAATGGCCTTTACAACTGTGATGCCAGATACCAAGTTTAAAAATGTTTACTGTACTGTGTCATCCTGGGAAGAGCAGCAGCTCCGGAAGAGACAGGAGCAGTGACAGGGAGAGTGGCATTGTGGGAGCAACAATGGTTTTAAACACAGCCTCTTAATTAAAGGCATGATCAGCATTGGAAAGGAAGAAGTAAATCTATCTCTAATCATAGATGACATGATCTTATACACAGAAAACTCTAAGGAATCCACAATAAAACTATCAAAACTAATAAATTTCTACAAGGGTTTAAATAGAAGATCAACACATAAAAATCAATTGTATTTCTGCACATTAGCAATGAACAATCCAAAAATGAAATTAAGGAAACAATTTCATTTATGATAACATCAAACCAAAATACTTAGGAATAAATTCAACCAAAAAGTATTAGACCTAAATGCTAGAAACAACTCATTATCATTGGAAAAATTCAAGAAGACTTAATGGAAAAACATCTATGCATATTGATCAGAAGACAACATTAAGATGACAGTTTGCTCCAAATTAACCAAAAGATTCTATGCAATCCTGATAAAAATTCCAGTTGTCTTTTAATAGAAAGTAATAAGCCAACCTTAAGGTTTATATAAAAATGCCAGGCACCAACAATAGCCAAAACTATTTCGAAAAATAACAAAGTTGGAAGGGACCATGACTTCCTGATTCCAAAACTTACTACAAAGCTACAGTGGTCAAGACAGTGTGCTACAGACTGTCTTATAAATAAGGATACACATATAGAGCAATAGAGTAGAACTGAGGACAACCTATGCTCTATTGTTTTTTGATAGGGGAGAGAATTCAATGAGAAAGAATCATTTTTTCAACAAATGATACTAGGACTTACAAAAGGATGAGTCTAGACTTTATGTCCCATTGTTACACAAAATTTAACTCAACATGGACCAAAGACCCAAATGTAACTATGACATACTTTGAAGAAAACTTAGGCATAAACATGCATGATTTGGGGGCAAGGCAATGACTTCTTTGACATGACACCGTAAGAACAACCAACAAAAGGGGAAAATAGCATGAAAATTTAAAACTTTTGTGGTTTAAAGGATAGCACCATGAAAGTAATAGAAAAACACACACAAAGGGAGAAAGTTTTTGCAAATGCTATATATGACAAGGGGCTTGTATAAAGAATATATAAAGAACTCATAACTCAGCCATAAAAAGCCAAGCCAACTGATAAATGATCGAAGAATTTTAACTTTCTCCAGAGAAGAAACACAAATGATCAACAAGTACATGAAAAAATGACCAACGTTATTAGTCTTTAGAGAAATGAAAATCAAAACCACAGTGACATAATTCACTCCTACTAGGATAGCTAGAATAAGTAAGATGAACAATGAAAAATGCTAGGGAGGATGTGGAGAAATTGGAACCCTCACATATTGTTGGTGGGAATATAAAATGATGCAATCATTTTGGAAAAAGTTTGTCAGTTCCTCAAGAAGTAAACACAAAGCTGTGTTATGATCTCAGAATTTCATTCCTAGATATATATCCAAAAGTAGGGAAAACATATGTCTGTACAAAAACTTGTACATAAATTTTCATAGCAGCATTATTGATTTTAGGCAAGAAGTAGAAACAATTCAAAATTGTCCACCAACTGATAAATGGATAAACAAAATGTGGTCTATCCAAACAACAGAATGTTATCCATCAAGGAGAAGGAATCAAGTACTGATAAAGGCTACAATATGGATGAACTTGGAAAACACTATACTGAGTTCAAATCAGACACGGAAGTTCACATATTATGTGATTCCATTTGTATGAAATGCCCAGAATAGGCAACATATAAAAACAAAAAGTAGAACGATAGTGGGCAAGGGTTGGGGAGAGGAGATAGATAATAAATAATACCAATAGGTATAAAGTTACTTTTTGGAATGATGAACATGTTCTGAAATTAGATTGCAGTGATGGTTATACAACTTCGTGGACATGATTTTTAAAATAGGCCCTGGGTGGTATGGTGTAGTGGGTTGGGCACCAGCCTGCAAACCCAAACGTTGCTGGTTTAATTCCCAGTCAGGACACATACCCAGGTTGCAGGCCAGGTCTCCAGCTAGGTCCCCAGCTGAGGGGAGGTAAAAGGCAACCATATACTGATGTTTCTCTCTCTTTCTTCCTCACCTCCTTCCCCTCTCTCTAAAAATAATGACTAAAATCTTTTTTTTAACTATATATTTTAAAGATTTTAGTTATTATTTTCAGAGAGAAGGGCAGGGAGGAAGGAAGAAAGGAAGAGAAGCATCAATGTACGGTTGTCTTTCACTAGCCGCCAGCTAAGGACCTGGCTGGAAAGCTGGCTTGCCACCTGGGCATGTGCCCTGACTGGGGAATCAAACCAGTGACCTTTGGGTTGCAGGCTGGTGCCAATCCACTGAGCCACACCAGCCAGGACTGAAATCTATTTTTTTTTTAATTAAAAAACACTGACTTGTACAACTTTAAAAGCACGAATTGTATGATATATGAATTATAGCTCAAGTTAATAATATTTTTAAAAAGCTTCCTTTTTACTAAACACAACCCAAAGAAGGTGATGCTGAAAAGGGAGGGAAACAGTTGGCAAGGGAGGAAATCACCTCATTCCTAGAGATAGATCCTAAAATAAGAGTGGATGTTTTTTAATGTCAAAGGAATTAAAGGCAGTTTTGAAGTACTATACCACATAGCAATTTTATCTAAACTAGAAAGTGTTTTCAGACAGTTATGACTAAAAAAGAAAGGGAAAGGAGAGTTCCAAAAAAATGGCATGTTTGGGGCAGATCTTTTCTTTCTTTTTGGAGTAGCATTCAAAGGAGATGTGGGCGGGATTATCTGGCTGCAGAAACAACCTTCTAATTCTTAAAACTAGAATATTCTCAGAAAGTGCAGGCTTAGAATTTATTAGGGGCCTGAGAGTCAGCCCCAGCTAGGAGTTGCCCCAGTACCAGATTGTCCCCGCACAGCCCCTTTCCACTGCCCACCAGACACCTGTGCTGGGAACTTGGGGCAGGTTCAAGGATGCTGCAGACAGCACAGGTACTTGAAGGGACTGTGGCCAAGACCATTTCTGTGACATGGATGGTCATTCAAGCAAATAAGGGAAAATACAAGTTCTTCCCAGTTCTATTGCCCAACTCCCCAAGTTTGTCATTCTCTCTTCACTAGAACTTATTTTCCAGAGCACTTATGTTAAGTTAGGAAATGCCAGTTTAGCAAAATGTATTTACTCTAGTTTCTGTGTCAACACTAAGGCCAAACAACCCGACTCTCCTCCACATGCCCTCTCAATAAAGTAAATAAACCCCCTACTGCAATGACCTTTGTTAACAGAGGGGGTGCATACATGATGGCTTCCTGGCAGAGAAAGGAATGAGGAACCAGACGAGTGGTCAGACGTGGCTGAAAACATGACTCCCTTTGCTTAAGAAGATTCCCCAATACTCCCCACCCGACAGAAATTCATGTTTTCCAAAGTTACTGCGTGAGGGTTACAACTATTGGCTAGCCCTGCCTATCATTTGTCTTTGTCTAATAATCAACTAACTAAACAGTCTCTGGGCTTGGGGCTGGGAAGCGGTCATGTCCTGATGGGCTTGAGACTTTATTCTTCCTGAAGGGAAGTGTGGACACTGAAGGAGAGAGCTGTTAACAGGAGAGGACAGCAGAGACTCGGGTCAGTGGGGCAGAGGAGGAAGATGCAAAACACCCACCGAAAACCAGGCAAGTACTGCATGGAAACCCTACACACACACACACACACACACACACACACACACACACACACACCCCAAACCCATTCCAGACTATACTGCTACTCACAACCCAGGCAGGAGGCCTTTTTCCTCACATAGGAAAAAGCCAAAGGTAGTCAGATCAAGGGCACCAAACCAGTAGCCCCAAGTCTCTGAAACTCCAGCAGTAAAAAGGGGGCATCACCTACTCCTACCTCATCAATACTGACCATGGGCATTACCAGCATGGATTCTTATCTGTGACTCAGCCAGAGGAACAGTGAGCTCCAGCCTCCTCTTCCTCCTCCCCAGAGAAGACCCTCCCCTCTAATGACAGAACGTGAAGGAGTCTACCCTCGGCTCAGCCCCTTAAGTTTGGATACCTCCCAAACCACCTTCTATTTATACTGCAAACTTTTAGCTCCATTTCTGAAATCAGACAGTTCCCAGTTCAAACCTCAGCTCTTCTCCTAACAAGCTAATTGACCTTGGACAAGTTCTCTTCTCAAAACCATCTAAGAGGGGTTATCAGGTTTGGAGCTGAGAGAACTAAACCAAAGACAAACTTGAGAGTTAGCTGTTATTGGAGGTAATTGTAGGTATGGCTTAGGTGAGATTGCTCAGGGAAAGCACAGAACAGTTAGAGCTTTCAAGACTGTCAGGGGAAATTATTAAAACCTTGGAAATGGGCGATAGAGATTGCTAAATTCTGGACATTAGTCAGTGGACCCTCCAGGATTTATCTGGTTCTATCGATCTGGGCACTTTTAATGGTCTTTTTATTGACCAGGCTATTTTACAACTTTCTAGGGATAGGAATTAATTTGTAGAAAACTGATATAATGCAAATGATTATTGTCCACAGCACTGTGGAATGTTGCCCCAATCAAAATGTATTTGATTTTTCTCCTATACTAAAGGTGCCCCAAGAATTACATTTTTTTAATTCTATAGGCTATTTTATATCTATTACCAAATTCATTTCAGCATTCCTGAGAATATGCCTGTTCTTCAGATTCTCCTTCATTCTGATTTTAATGTTTTGCTGGTTTCTTCATTAATTAATGAGTTGTTTAAAATCTTTGATGTGTTCTTTTTACATTTGTCTGAGGGTTTTGATGTTATCTTTTTGTGAAAATGATATGTTAGTCGCAGGACCAAGCCCTTGAAAAATGCCAACAGAGAGAGGAGCTGATCTCACAAAAGAGGGAATGCAAAAGCAGCCGGGGAGGCAGGAAAAGAAGCAGGGATGTCAGGGCAAAAAAGTCAAGGTCAGACAAGTGTTTGGAAAATAGGGAGTGAGCAATTGAATCAAAAGGCATTTAATTAATTTTCATTTTATTTGACCACAGGATGACATTCAACACCTAGTCCTCCCTGCTGCTGCTGTGCCACCAGGCCCTCCCAGAGATGGGAGGCAACCTTCTCTAAACCACTCCAAGCACTGGTGTCTTGTCCTTCCCTTCTCCTAGGGCCAGAGGTGACTCATTGGCATCTACATAGCCAAGAGAGCTGACTCAAGCATTCGTTGTGAAACAAGGGACATTTACTTCAAGGTGATTTTCTGTTCCCAACTGGGATGGCAATGAACAAAATAAAAGAGAGAGAGAGAGAGAGAGAGAGAGCAAGTGAACAAGGAAAATCCTTCAACTTTAATCTACCAATGCACCTCTTTAAATAGTCTATGTACCAGGCTACACTAACACGGTTGTCCCACAACATTAACATCCTTGGAAGGAAATCAGTTGGCATCCCAACTTTCTTCATTTCCAACTCACAGATGGGAAAGCAGAAGAATTATGCAGTTGCGTCTGAACGTATATAAGTTACTCAGCCTCCTTAACCTTCCTCTTACCTCTTGTGTGACCGTGGGACCTAGATACACCTAATTTTGCCCTCTTTTCCCCAAGCTCTGACCTCCAGATAAATGACATTTACCATAGCGGCAATCTTCCTGTCATTTTCCAACACCTACAACCTGTAGAAAGCAGGAGCAGAATGTAGAAAAATAGCTGAAACCCAGCCGATAGTTTTGAAAAAGCAAAGCCCTCCAGATGTTTTCTAACCTTAAAACAGCATAAGCCACAGAGAGCAGCTTGAACATGCTCTCATTTTTTTCATCCCCATTTGTCCAGGTTGAAGGGAAATCCCCCACAACTGCCAGCAGCAGGTCTCATCACTTTTCATTTGTTGAACACACGAATCAACATGGATTGATGATCCATGTTGATGAACACATGAATCATGATGGATCAGCCTCTTGAATTTAGTGCCTTACTCATCACCTGCTATCATCTTTCCAGGTGCACACACTAATGACTTCAGCTAACAAGCCTGAAAGTTTTCTGTGCATCAGAAGGGCACTTTAAGAAATGATCCATTTGAGCCCTGGCTGGTGGCATAGTGGATAAGGTGCCAGCCTGCAAACTCAAAAGTCACTGATTTGATTCCCCAGCCAGGGCCCATAATGAGGTTGCAAGCCAGGTCCATAGCTGGAGGCAGGTGAAAGGCAACCATACATTGATGTCTCTCTCCCTCTTTGCCTCTCTCCCTTCCCTTCTATCTGAGAATGATAAATAAAATTTTAAAAAAAGAAAAGGAAAGAAATGACCCATTTGTCTAGCACTGCAGGCAGCTGAAGTCACTGGTATCCCAGACAATCCCACTTTTCAGCAGTACAGATTCTAGAGGAGGCACTTGATACAGTAGAGCTCCCTCTCCAGCATCCACCTTCTCACTTGCTTTCTAAAGGCAAGATGGCAAAGATGCCCTAGTGGCTGTTTTCAAACCTTGAGTCCCTGGTGCCTATTGTAAAATAACCGCAGCCAAATTCACGTGGCGCTTGCGAAGGCATACCAATCAACACCTCTCTGATAAATTCCCACAGTTGCCATTCTTCAACTTTACAAAATATTGAGTAGTTCTTCTGAGAAACCACGAGATGGCAGGC
Source organism: Noctilio leporinus (assembly GCA_004026585.1). Lineage (NCBI taxonomy): Eukaryota > Metazoa > Chordata > Mammalia > Chiroptera > Noctilionidae > Noctilio > Noctilio leporinus. The sequence continues at coordinate 128,478 of PVIW01002236.1, forward strand.
TTGAACCTCCTAAAGGATCTCCAGCGCTTCCAGTTTGCTGCCTGAAAGGCTGGGGGACACTGAAATGACAAGCAGTGGGCAGAGGTGTCTCTTCCATTTATTAATATTCCCAGGCACATCTTGAGAAGCTCTCACTTCACTTCAGGGAACTGATTTGTTTGGACATTCATTTGGTTTAAGAAGAATAATTCCCCAATCATTTGTCAGGTGACGGGGCTTTTACATTTCAGCTCCTACCTTTATAGAAAAAGTGTCTACCTTCAAAAGATTCCCAACAAGGAGATCTGTATATGTGCAAAATAGTCACCTGCACTTCAGCAGAGAAACAGTGTTTTCCAGGGGTTCCAGGGAATAAAAAATGTACTGACTGGCTAAATAAATGTAAGTACGTTACTGGGAACACACATATACAATCAGGGGGAAAATCATATAAACAACAGCTTGCAAATATTCTTTCAAGTTCCAACCATAATTATAATGTTCACATCAATCCTACTTGTTCTTTCTGACTCCTAATGACTCAGTCACCTACCTGCTCTAAGATGAGAAAATAAACATGTTAGAGTCTGTGTTTTAGGGTGTCAGTCATATCTTTGAAAAGTAGAAAACACGCAGTCTGTTTCAACTTGTTTGGAAAGAGATAATTATGCACTTGTACCCTTGGAGAATCTACCAGTTGGGACCGGGGGCTGCTGAGGAGGGATGGCAGGGAAATAAAACGAGGACAGGGCTCCACATGGGGGAGTGGGTAAGTGGGTACACAAACAGAAATAATCTAGTTTCCTTTGAACAAAATGAAGAGGTAATTTAGTTGTAACTGGATCGAGAGGATTTCAAAGCAATAAGAATCAAGTAAGGGCAACAGAGAGAGTTAATAGAGGACATTGTAGATTCACAATAAAGATATAATTTCCTCAGGGCCTTCAAAGTAACAATAGCTTCCAGAGGTCGTTAGCAAGCAGACTTGGAGATGACTGGAGCTAGTCCTGTTCATAAAGACACACACGTGGGTCCACCCACCAGAGCCAGTAATGAGACTGCACCACTCCCTGTCCCAAGCAGTCTTGCACAGTGACCATTAACTCTCTGCTCTGGAGGTGGGAGATGCGATCTGAGAATGCTGGGCACAGGCCAGGGCTTATAATGACAGCAGCAATTACCCTCCTTCTGAGTGTGTGTCTGCCTCAGATGGGGGGGCAATGCACTTGGCACATTAAAAAGCATTTACAAACAGTAGATTAGAAGAGCTCAGGGGAAAAAGAACCTATAATGAGTGATGGTTATTAATGGCCATTATTATCTTCATCCTGACCTAAGCGCTATTCCTCCAAGAATGTTTACTTAGTATGCAGGACTGGAGCTGAGTCAAACATGAGGGGTTCAAACCCTGCCATGAATCCACCAGTTTTATAGAGAGAAGAAATAGCTCCATGAAGCTCTCTTCTCCAAAATTAATATATATGTAATTGAAAATTTTAGAGCTCCCGTGTTCCACCAGAAGAGAAACGGATCAATTCTCTGAGTGGTGAGTCACATAATGGAGGGCAATAGGTCACGTTTAACATGAATAAGATATTGATTTCTCCCTGTTACTAGATTCAACTTTATTCCTTTTGGATTGCCAAAGGCCTCTGTGACGACATAGGCTATAGTCTGGAGGGCAACTGGGAGCTTTATTTTCTGGTCCTTTATTTATTCATTAAAGTTTTGCACTAACCATATCTGAGTGAAAGTGATAACTGGGTAAAAGCCAACAAGTATGCATGATCCTTTTCAGACTTAATAATGGAGTGAAGCAGTTACTTTTGAGGCACTGGGAAAAAGAATAGGTAGGCTTGGTATGATTCATGCTATTGAGTGGAGGGGCTTGGTTAATTTTTTTGTGTGTCAAAATTTCTTAATTTAAAAATAGAGTCACATTAATATTTGATATAATGCAAAAAGATCTTGAGGAAAAAGTGAACATCCTCTTTCATATACCTACCCCCTCTTCCAACCAACATGTTATTAACTCTGGTAATACTTAGACATGTGTCCATTCAGGATTTTCTATGCATATATATATATATATATATATATATATATATGAATTATATTTTAAAATCAGAATTATATCATACAGATTGTTCTAGAACATAACATATCTTAGAGCTCTTCCTATGCTGGGAGGTCCCTCATACTTTCTAACAGCTGCATAGTATTCCATAGTATGGATATTTCTTTTTTTTATTTTTTATTTTTTAAAGTATTTTATTTATTATTTTTAGAGAGAAGGGAAGGGAGAGAGGCAGAGAGGGAGAGAGACATCAACATATGGTTGCCTTTCACCTGACTCCAGCTACAGACCTGGCTGGAGACCTGGCTTGCAACCTGGTTATATGCCCTGGCTAGGAATCGAACCAGCAACATATGAGTTTGCGGCCAGCACCTTATCCACCATGCTACCAGCCAAGGCTTGGATATTTCTATACTTATTTAATCATTCTCTCACTGATGAGTTTTCAGAATGTTTTTAGTTTCCAGTTGCTATAGTGATGCCACAGAGCTCACACACCTTGGCCTCAGAAGGTCTCTTTCACAAGGGCAGCCGACAAAAGGCAAAGTGGTGATGGGATAGGTCTTGGTTGACAGAGGTATATCCTGGATTATCACCTCTTTTCCCTCAAAGAAAGGCTCTGAATAACATCTGAAATGTTCCCCTTGTTTGACCCCATTCTGCACCCATGTGGCTCAAAATAAATGTACTAGATGAGGCTGTGAATGAGCTGGCAGATCTGGCTGAGCCTTACAGTTAAGATGAGGGTGTTGAAGCCAAATAATCTGGTTGGATGTAGTGACCTCATACCAGGAATGATGTGGGAAGTGTACACTTCAGCAACAGACAATGGCTTTGTTGTAGAGCCATACAAAAGAGAGAGCCAGAGCTGTATCAGCAGAATCCAGAGAATAGACATCTGTGTTGAGGGCCACAGTCTGGAGAGAGAGGCAGAAGGGGAGAGAAAAATCTGAATTGCCTGAGTATTTCTTGCAAAGAGACTCCCAAATTTGCTTTGAATTGGCAAGATCAAGTTTATCACTATCATTGGGGTAAAAAAAGATTTGAGTGTTATATTAGTTTGCTAGAGCTGATATACATAACAAAGCACTACAGACCAAGTGGCTTAAACAATAGAAATTGACTCTTTCACAGTTTTCTCTGTCTCTCACTTTTGGAGGCTAGAAAACCAAGATCAAGGTGTCAACATGGTTACTTTCTTCTAAGGACAAAGAGAGAGAAACTGTGCCATGACTCCTGCCAGCTTCTGGTGGATTTCCAGCACTCTGGCTTCATTGCATTATAGAGGCATCACCCCAATCTTTGCCTTTATCCTTACATAGTGTTCTCCCTGTGCTCATGTGTGTGTCTAAATTTCTCCTTGTTGTAAACACACTAGTCATTGTGTTAGGGCCCTTCTTACTTAACTCATTTTAACTTGATCATCTCTGTAAAGACTCCATCTCCAAATAAAGTCATATTCTGAGGTACTGGGAGTTGGAACTCCAACATATCTTTCTGGAAGGAGGGCTAAAATTCAAACAACCCATAACAAGTTTTAAGTTTAGTTAAAGAGAAATAAACCTCTACTTTTGCACACCTAAATGATGTAGATTGAAATTTGAGCTCCCCAAACTATTTCACCTGTGCCAAGAAATAGTAACTCTAATGGAGAAGTCTGGCCTTGAAGATGCTTGACCTGTAAACCCAGTAAATGTTTTCATACAAGTTTGTCTCTAAGTTTAGCAGAATTTGCAAATAATCCCCTGAAAATCCACTGTGCCATCTCTGCAGAGGTAAGACCCTCCAGGCTCCAAAGACCACCCCATTGGCCACCAAGTCTATCACAGAATCAACCTTAGGAGGCAGCAGGGTAAGTTACCATGTGGTAGGTCCCATACTGCAGAGGTACCTAAGACCAGACAAGGGCGCCTTCCAGGGTGTCTGAGCAGAGTGTAAGTGGCTCAGAGCCGGAAGCAGTACAGAAGCCAGGAAGCTCAGGTGATGTGTCCATTTGACATGCAGCCTTCCCAGGATCCACCCCATGATTCACTTTCCCCTTCATCCCAGGAAGAGCCTGAGAGTGGCCTTAGGAGGTGGGCTTCAGTCACCAGCCCCAAGGGACAGTTGGGTGATCCTGGCAGTATTTCGAATGGAAGAAAGCGGGTACAATCCATCTCAAACTCGAGAGGGAGAAACTTGTCAGAAGCCAATTCATTCTCAGCTAGTCGATATCTGAAATGAGGCCAGCAACTTGGCAGAAGCACGTATTTTCGGGAGCTTCTGAAGCAATGTAGTACCTGCCACCCATTTGACAGTTTCTATAAGACCTCATCCAGTTAGGGAGTTAGTTATGGAGCTTTGTTTGAGGCTATTGTTTTCTCCTATGTATCAGAGGTTGATGGCTGCTTGGAGGGGAGCAAGAGTTGTCAGCACAGTGGTTGAATGTTTGAAGACTGAAGCAGTGCATTGCCTGAGAAGGGAGCTTAGAAAAATTCTTGTGACAAAAACAATAAAACACACAGAGATGAACCACAGCAAGTTGATGAGTGGCTCACACCTAACTGCTAGATTGGGTTTTCTCCAAAAGCCGAAGTTGCATATTATGTGCAGTACAGGCTAGAAGGGCTGGAAGAGCAGCCTCAACTAATGGCTGGCAGAGTGTGGTAAATGAGCACCTGGCTCCCTCACTAGGACTGGTCCAATTCTAGGCATCTGTCGAGCAACACTGGCTGCTCAGCACTGTGTGGCCTGAGGGGAAACCCGATGTAAGCAGATGGCAACCTCTGGGATGGCAGCAAGTGGGAACTGTGGTTGGAGGTGCAGAGAGGAATAGGTTTCACTTTGAAAGAGAAGATGGGTATAGAGGAACTACTTTCTTCTCCTGTTCCAGGATGTGAGGGCAATCTGGCTGTGACATCTGTCACCCCATTGATCGCCAGGGTTGATTAAGCTGATCTGGCTGGCTAGGCAGGGGTCCCCTTTCTCCCTTACCAATCCAGGTGCATCCCTCCTGAAGCTGCACGCTTGGTCTAAGAGGATGACTTTCCCAACTAGAAGAGAGGACCAGTCTTCAGTCAAGGGTATATGAGTAACTGTGCTCCCCTGCTAGAACCTCCAAACAAGCTCTCAAGGTCTTCTCCTATTCCTGCCTTATCCCCCATCTTCTACATTCCCTTTATGTCCCATCTACCAACACAGGGGAGTGTCCAAAATACCTGACCAACCCTCATTAGCTCTCTTTTGGGTCCAGCCTCAGGAGATTCCACACTCCAGATTTATTCCTGCCTTAAAAGTCTGTCTTTACCCCTGTGGAATCTGTCTGTCATGGCTGTGATGGGATCTTAAGTTCAATTCAGATAGGGAAGATTATGAAGCCCATTCTTCCTGACATTGTCAGAATTCATTTGAGCAAAAGTGACAACTTAGAGTTGATTTTGACTCCCCTCTATTTTATATGCTAGTTAAAAAGCAAGCCACTTATAAACTTTGGCAGTTATTATTAGCAATAGTAAATAATTTTGCAGTTAATTGACAAGACAGTTTAATATCAACTCAGCTGGACCTACTGATTCCCGGAACTTAGTAACTGACCCTAAATGGGGTGTGGAAAAAGGCTGTTTGAGGAGAAAGGAGTTGCTGTAAATCCGAGTGCCTGGATGCATGAGCTATAATTAATAGATATGGGAAATGCAGCAAGAACAGGGTTTTGTAGTGAAGGCAGAGAACAAACAGGCATAACCTGCGATGTGCCTCAAACTATATTTAGGAATCCAGATTCTAACATGTTCAGTGGCTATGAAGTGGTATCTTTTATGGTTTTGAGGTTCATTTCCTTAATTATTAATGATGCTGGATTTTTTTTTTTTTTTATTGTTGTTGTATTACATCCATCCCCTTTTTGCTCCCCTCTGTCCCCCCACCCACCCACCCATTCCCCCCAAAGTCAATCCCACCTGTTGTCCATGTCCATGGTTCCTTTATACTAGGTGATGCTGGATTTTTTTATATGCTCGCTGGCTATTTGTATATCCCCTTTGAAGCAACACTTATTTGAGCCATGTTATTTTGGAACTGGAATAAGATGGGTACAACAGCTATTTTGGACTCCCTATGCCTAGTTCTCAACCGGTTCAAGATCCAGAGGGCAAATGACATGAATAATTGGGACTTTCAACCACGAACAGTCACTAGATATGCTACTTTCCTGATAGAACAGTGGGAGGAGGACCAATTCTTCTTGTTGGCAGGAGTGTTCTCACTGCTTCATTTTATCAGCAAAAGGTCAGAGAGTCAACCTAGAAACAAATTGGCAGAGGCAGGTAGCAGGAGTCACCACCCAACTCCAGCTGCAAACATCTGTCTTCTCTCTGATTTATTTAAGAGTTCTCCTTGCCTCCTCAAACCAGCTGCTTTGGAAAGCAGATCTACCTGATTTGCAGCGCAGGAAAGAGAACTACCCACATATCCTTAACCAACTCACTTATCTCTCAGGGCCTCAGAGAATCCCTACCCCTTTTCTCCTCCCTTCTTCCCCAGCTCTGCATTCCTAGGTCTCTATGAACAAGCATGCTTACCTCTACCAAGTATTTGCCTTCCCATTTGAGCCTGTGCTGCAGCCAGCCCTTAAACTGTCTTCCACCCAAACCCATCTCCATTGATTAGATAATCACAACACCCCTTTCAGCTTTAGGACTCCTTAATTCTGTGTGTCAGATTCCCCCATACATAGAGCTTCTTAACATCATCCCCCCAGCCTGGAGTCATTGCCCTGCCCTACCTGGAAGTGTATCTAAATAAGCTTCAGAAAATCTGTAGCAGAGGCAAGACCATCCAGACTCCAGAGAAAACCCTACTGGCCACCAGGTTCACCAAAGAAGAGCCCTCCCTGAGAGGCAGCAGCACCAGTTCGCACATGGTGCATCCTGCACTACAAAGGATGGGGAGCCTCACACTGTGTCACCAAGTGTGGGACAGGGAGGCAGAGGTAGAAGTGGGAGCAGGTCCTTGCTTTATAGGAACACTTTACTTCTTCTGGACTTATCACAAATTTATTTCTATGAGAAAGATGAGGGAAATATTCCATCACAGTGAAATCAGGTAAAACAACTATTGCTAAGCACCAGGCATTCATAACCCAAATGAGGTTGATTTGCATTAACACCAAGGGACTTTATACAGTCATAGGTACTTCACCATAATGGAATTTGAGCAGAAAGATTTCACCTGTGAGGAACTCATTCTCTGTAACATACCTGACACTTCAGGCAAGTTTGCAGGTTTTCCCCTGGGGCGAACCATGAGGGAGGGCCTAAACCAGAGCAAAAAGTTCAGAATAATGAGCAATTCTGAGGTACAAGAAAGGAAACCTACCCATCATTCCTTCTCTGTGAAACAGGCACGGTTCAAATGCAACAAGGCAGAACACTTACCACTGAGGTAAACATCAAACATCAGAAGTCATTTATGTTCTCCAGCCCAAAAACAGTGTGAGCAAAGGGAAATGTCCCTCCTTTAACTGCTTCTGCCACCCTTTCTACCAAGGGCGAGTCTTTGACTTCTTCCATCACCCTTTCCATCAAGTGGGACGCTGAAGCCTGGTACCGTACTTAGAATGACGTTCTCAAGTGCACTTATTTGCATTTATATCTCACTTTTGGTCTAGTGGGGAAGTCTGAGGGCTAAACACTGTGCGTTTGACCTTGGCTCAGCCCTGGAAAGCTGGAGATCAAGGGGAAATCTTTTACCTGTTCTAAACTCCATTTCATTGCTTAGTAAAACAGATGGATAAACCAGGAAATCTCTGAGGCTCCTTCTGTCTTCTAAAATATCTCTACTGTTATGCAATTTAAAGACACACAATGGTTTAATTGCTTGCCTAGAGTATATTCAGGAACAGGGGTAAGACAGACAGATGATTGAGAATAATACCTGTTCAAGACACTATTAAAAAGTAATTTATATTTTAAGACTTCTATTCTGTCTTCTTGGAAAGCCTGAAAGAAATTCCTTCTTTTATCTGGTTGTCAGTCAACCTTTTTATGGAAGCTTTCATTTCCTTTTTTGCAAAAGAAATATAAATCTGGCTTTAGATACCTGCTTAGGAGTGAAAGCTGACTTCAGCTGTCCTTCAGCAAGAATGTGAATTATGGTTGCCTATCAGTAGTTTGACCCAAATTGCAAACATTTAAGAATGCTTTAAGGCAGCTGATGAAACTACAAAATGGATAGTAGACAGTGGAGGTTTGAAAAAGCTATAGAAAGATTAATAATTAAGTGGTGCATTGTATTTAGTGATTCTCTAAAGAATCCTGCCAAAATGTCTTCTCAAATAGTATTTCATCCTTGTATTAGTATTTTGGGTAAGAAGGACAGGTAATCCCTTTTTAACTGATAAGCAAATTACTCCCAAAAGGATAAATGACTTGCCTTAATTTTCATATCTAAATAATGACAGAGCCCAGGTCTGCAGCCTCTCTGGCTTGGTGCTTCTACTCTGGGAGAGCATCTATAGAAGAAAAAGAAAGGTGATTTTCACTAGTCAGTTTCCCTCAGATCAGCATCCTGAAAAGGGCCAGGACAGAGAAAGATGAGAAGGTACACATGCAAATTAGGTAGGCCAGAAAATCTAATTTTATAGGGTTCAAGAAGAACCACATTTCCCTTGTTTCAAGCTCCTGCCTGGGCCACAGAAGAACATTCTCTCCTGGGCAATAAGGGCATCTCTACTTGTCAGGACTCAGCAAAATATTCTAGGAGGAAAGAGAAAGAAGCAGTTGAGTTGAGACCCTAAAATGAGGGTGCAGCCCAGTTCAGCAAACTAAACTGTTTTATTGCAGGTCCCTAGTACCACCCTGCCAGTCTGCAGAAATAAGGTCCACTTGTCAGACTGTAATTGATTTGGTTATATATCTATCTTCCTCTTAAACTGTAAATTCATTGAAACATTCAGGCAGGCTTAAATTGGCAGGGACATACCATACCCATTCATCTGTGAGGTTACATGCCTGATTTGTTTGGCCAAAAATGCTGGAAGAAGCAGGGGGGCCACCCAGAGCAGAAGCAAAGTACCCAAGGTGCTGGGTGTTATGGTGCTGCCGAAGCCTAATCATTTCATACCTGAGACATGTATCACTATTCAAGAACGTATGCAAATAAAAATTCATGCCTTTGATGGGAAATATTACTGGAGGCCCATCATCCTTTTGGTTCTTGAGTTAAACCTGGCATGGATAAGGCCATATCCAGAGGCAGAAGTGGGGTGAGATGAGAGAGAAGAAAGTAAAGACAAGCACAGATGGTCCTCCTCAGATAACATCAGTTCACTCAATATCATTTTGTTATAACATCAATAAGATGCTATAGAAACTTAACTCTTGTTTATCTCAACTAGCCAAAGGTGAAATTGGTTTTGTTCTGTTCTGTGACTTTTTGCTCAAAGTCACAGAACCTGTGGATGATGGTAGGTGAAGACTTAATGTATCCAACTCTTCCTGAACAATATCCTTGCCTCCAGGTGCCCAGCAGGCAGGGAAGCCCATTCCCCTGCCATTTCTTATTCCTCTTGTTCCCAGTGTTTATGTAACAGTGGTCCATGGTTTGCACTTTGCATGCATTTCTGAATTGACTACTGCAGCTGTCTCTTACCTGGATTTCCATCTAACCAACCTTGGGTATATTCAGTGATTTGAATGTTGACCCAGCTAGTTAGCAGTGTAACCTAGTCCTATAAGCATTTAATTCCATCACTTTTCTATTATACCACACAATTCCTCTCTTTTATAAAAACCTGTAGCACTTCCCTTAGGTTAGTGCACCAGACTGAGATGTTTCTGCTCAGTCTCCTCACCTAAATGCCCCCTATCTCTCCATCTTTATTCACATTAATAAAAGATTCTCTTAACTAATCAAGCATACCTGCTGATCATCTCATTTTGACCTTCTCACAAGCTCTTGGCCACACTTTAAAATTCACGCTTCCTCCCTCCCTGGAAATCTGGGTCAGACCTCCCTCTTCCAGCAAGCCCACCCAAAGTAGTACCACTTCACTGCAATCCACTCTGCCCACACCCCCATCAGCACTGCAGCAGTATTTATATTCCCTTCGTGGTTTGCACTGACTGTCACACTGTGGGCACTGAATAAAAATGTGTTGAGTGAATGAATAAATAGAGTCTACTGATTGAATCACTGAGCCATCTCTCAAATGTCTCATCACTGCTCCCATGGATCATCAAAGCAGTCTAAGAGCTTCCTCTTCCCTCCATCCTCCCCCTAGTCAGACTTCACTGGAGTGAACTTTCTGAAAGAAATCCAACTGTCCCCTATCCTTCATGGTTCCTCAGTGCCTTTGGGATCAAATCAATAAGGTCCTTCACAATCAAGTCTCAAGCAATTTACTCCTGTCTTGATTACTTTTCACAATTGATATACCCATGGTTAAGTTAACCCTCCAAGCACAGGGTGCATGCCTGGTTAATTCTACTTCTTTTGCCAGAGGTATCCTCCCCTCTTCTCTACCTGACAAACATTTGCTTCTGTTTTGGAAATGATCAAATATATCATAACCACAGCCTGCCTGGCTGCCCCGCCTAACCTGAGGAGTGGCCCTTCTCATGACACCAACAATTTGGTCTGGTGTTGGGGGTGGAGAAGTCACACTGAGCACAGTGCATTGTAATTGCTTGTCAGTCAGTCTTACCTCTTGTTTTATGAGCCTTCTGGAAGCAGGACCAAATGTTCCTGTCTTTTATAGCCACAACCCCATTAGATATTTAGCTTCTAGGATGCTCTCAGTGTTGCTGAATTAAAAGCATTTGTTCATACCATGTTAATTTGCCTTCACTCAGAACCATGCATTTTAGAGCTGAAGGGATATTAGAAAATATCTTTTCTACCCTCTCAATCTTTACATGAAGCAACTTCAACCTACAAGGATTTAAGGGACTTAAACCCTTAAGGATTTAAGAGGCATTGACTTTGGTCACTTGACTCACACCATATTCTGCTTTATTGTACCTATAAAGTTGTAATGCCAAAGGCAGTGTAAGCACCTCAAGGAGAAAAAAAAGGATCTTTTCCTTTTGCATTTTTCTATACATGGGGCTATCTATCCTCATTTTAACTCAACAAATGTGGCAGGCTTAACAACAGACTTACTGAGCTGCATCTCTGCTTTACAATTGGCCTGCTGCCCCTCAATATCATCTTTTAAAAAGATTTTATTGATCTTTAGAGAGAGGGAGAGGGAGAGAGATAGTGGGGAGAGAAACATCCATATGAGAGAGAAACATCAATTGGTTGCCTATCATACATGCCCCAACCAGGGAGGAACATGCAACCAAGGCATGTGCCCTGACTGGGAATCAAATCCTCAGCATTTCATTTTGTGGGACAACACCCAACCAACTGAGCTGCATCAGTCAGGACCCTTGATACCATTTTGAAGTACATTTTAGTGAGCAAAACAGAAGCAAATGTTTGTCAGTTCAGCTGTCTTAAAATTTTATAAATTCTTCAGAACTCCCCCTAGGATGATGTATTTTAAAAGATTTAAGTTAAATAATTATGGACACTGGCCTCCTCTAAAGCTCAAGATCAAATTACAAAGTTCCCAACCTCAGCAATTAATCTAAGCAAACAACAACGTCTGGCTCTTCCACTCACTTTTGTTTTGCAATATGATGCTTAGGATAATTTGCAATTCTAGGATGGAAAAAGTCAAAGAAAGATGATAATAGGGATAAAATAGTAATAACAGACATGCGGAGAAGCAAAGAACTGACACTGTCACCAGTGGGAAAATAATTAACTCATATGCTTCTTATTTTTAATCTTCCACAACATTCTAATACAAACAAAAAATTTTTTCAGGAAAAAAATGAGGTGAATTTATACTTTTTAAACTCTGCATGGCAATGTGCCCTTCCTCTGAATTTATCACAACTTCCTATCTATTGACACTGTCAGTCATGAGTTTGCATTCTTCTAAAGACAGAAAGCACATGTCTTATAAGGTTCTGAGAATTTTCTTGAAGTAAATACACAAAAAAGATTTTTCCATTATTTGCTATTGAAGGGGAAATGGCACTTTAGAGAGATATATTAGCTTTAATAGTACATCGTGCACTAATGTATACACAGCCTGTAAGCAAGGAGGTTATCTTTACACCCCTGTTAATACACTCCATTTCCACTCTTTTTCCTGACTATACTTAAAACAGGCTTCAGTAGTCTCATTACTGTCATTTTGTGCTATCTCAAAGTCACATCATAATGAGCTTAGAGATTGTTGGTTGTTTCTCTCATTTTTACTTTTGTGCAGAAACACAGGCTCCTTTTTTATTTTGAAGAATATAAGTCTCCAGGTTTTTATGATTACCTCTCCCGCCTTCTCTCTTCTTTTATTCTATTCTCTTCTTTGGCTCAAAAAGCAAACTCATTACCAAACCAAATGTATAAGCCTCCCACACAGAATCTGGAGGGGAAAGACACCCTGCTTAATTCTGAGGAGCCATTTCAGAGGCTAGCTGCAGTCCACAGCTACACTGGCCTACAGGACACACCAAGTGCAGCTTCTCTAAATACAGGCTCTTCTGGGACTTCTCTGTGGTCCAAACAAAGTCATTGACGTGGAAAAGCAGGTACTTCTCCATGGAGCACCCCATTCCCAAAGTTCATAATTTAAAACTCAAAACAATTATAATCACAACAATAATAAAAGCACTTTACATACACGATCTCATTTGAGCCTCACAACAACCCTAAGAGGTAGATGTTCTCATTATTTTTATTTTACAGATGAGTAAATTGAGGCTCAGAAAGGTCAGCAACTTGCCCAAGATCATACAGCCGGCAAGTGGCATCTGCAAGTTAAACATTGTAAGTTCATTCTTTGGAGCATTATGCTTAGTGGCCTCAAATTAAAGGACAAATGTATAATAGAATTGTATACCTGAAACTTATATAATATTATTAATCAATGTTATCCCAATAAATTTAATTTTTAAAACTAAATAAATAACAAATATATCTATTAATGATACTCTTCTCAAGAAAAATGTCATGACATGGACACGGACAACAGGTGGGATTGACTTTGAGGGGAATGGGTGGGTGGGGAGGGGGACAGAGGGGAGCAAAACGGGGATAGATGTAATACAACAACAATAAAGTTTTAAAAAAAGAAAAGTGTTATGGAGTCAATTCTGAAACTTATAATGGGATAATAATAAAAATAATAAGAACAAACATTTATTGAGGACCTATGTGCCAGACGAGTTATAAAACAACCTTCTGGGTAGGTGTTATTACTACTACTCCTCATTTTCCAAATGAAATAAAGTAATTTGCCCCAAATCACACAGCTAGTAATTATCAGAGGCAGCAATTGAACTCATGCACCCTGACTCCTAAGTCACCTTGGCATCTTTCTCCCTCTTGTTTCCACAGACATGAGGAAAATAAGGCACAGAGGGCTGTAGTATGTTGTGGAATACAATAACATGATTTAATTTTTATCAAAGAGAGTTTTTTGAAAGTTCAACCGAAACTCCAGGTCTTCTGAATCTCGGCCCTGTGCTTTTCTCATTGTAGCTGCTCCTACTATGTACCTTATCAGAACACTGCCCGCTTCAATCACCCAGGAGTCTCAAGTTAGACACCTGAAATCATTCCTAGTTTCTTCACAATGCTCACTACCCTATAGCTAATTCATCTTTATGATCACTTGAGTCTACCACCAAACATTTCTTGAATCTATACCTTTTGCCTATGGGATAAACAAATTCCTTAAGGCCATTAATAATCTTATCTCAATTGTCTTTTTTATCTTATCTCATCACTACCCCAACTGGCCCCAACACATACATACACACGTGCACACACAATGTACATTGTAGTGTAGGCACACTAAGCTACATACCCATTTTTTTAAAGATTTTATTTATTATCTCCAGAGAGATGGTAAGGGAGAGAGGGAGAAAAACATCAATGTTTGGTTGCCTTTCACCTGCCTCCAGCTATAGACCTGGCAGGAGACCTGGCTTGCAACCTGGTTATGTGCCCTGGCTGGGAATCAAACAAGCAACCTTTGGGTTTGCAGGCCAGCATCCTTCCACCGAGCCACCAGCCAGGGCCCTACATACCCATTTTTTATACCCATAGCTTTGCAAACTTCTTTTCACAGGACTCACTCTTTCCCAAACTCTATATTTTGTAAACTCTTACACAACCCATAAAGCCTTTCTTTGCTTATCTAGACAGTTAGTCACTGTTTCCTTGGTATGCTATGTCACTTCTATAATATATATCTTACTGTTTTGTTATTTCTTATCAGACTACAAATTCTGAAAGGGCAAGGACTTTTTCTAAATTTCTTTGCATCTCTGTCGCCTAACACCACACCTGCTTCATAACTAAAGATTCCATAACTGAAAGTTGAATTAAATTGAACTTCTCTCACTACAGTGGCTCAATTGGTCTAGCTCCCCATTGTTCAAAGTGGGATCCACTAGTAAGGCTCTAGTGATTAGTGTTTGAATCTCCCTTTAGTGACCATTTCCAATAATTGGAATATAGTTTCCTCTTTTACATGATCAATATAACTGATATTAACTCTACTAGTCTTAAATTTGTGGGAGTTCACACATAGGCAAAATTTTGCAATCAGGCATTGTTCCTATAGGCTTTGTCCAACACAGACATACTATATTAAGATAACATTTCCCCTTTCAATATAAAACAAAACAATTTAGGAAAAATCAGAGTTATATTGAGGAGGATTTAAAACAATTAAAATTACTTTTAAAACAACTACAGTAGAAATATAAGAATTCCAACTTGAAAGTTTTTAAAATTATGTTTATTGATTTTAGAAATAGAAGAAGGGAGAGAAACATCACTGTGAGAGAGAAACATCAACCAGTTGCCACCTATATATGCTCCGACAAGGGATCAAACCTGCAACCTAGGTATTGCCCTGACTTGGAATCGAACCCCCAACCTTTTGGTGTACGGGATGACGTTCTAACCAACTAAGCCACACCAGCCAGGGCCAACTTAAAAGTTTTAAATGGCCTTGAAATTCAAACTAAATTAATACATACATTAAAAATATACAAGTAACTATAGGCCAATATCTCTGATGAACATAAATACTAAGATTTTCAACAAAATATTGGCCAACTGGGTCCAGCAATACATTCAAAAGATTATACACCATGATCAAGTGGGCTTCATCCCAGGGATGCAAGGATGGTACAACATTTGTAAATCAATAAATGTAATACACCACATCAACAAAATGAAAGACAAAAACCATATGATCATATCAATAGATGCCGAAAAAGCATTTGATAGAGTACAGCAACCATTTATGATAAAAACACTCAGCAAAATGGGAATAGAGGGAGCATACCTTAATATAATAAAGGCCATATATGAGAAACCTGAAGCCAACATCATACTCAACGGGCAAAAACTAAAAGCTTTCCCCCTAAGATTAGGAATAAGACAAGCTGTCCACTTTCTCCACTTCTGTTCAACATCATTTTGGAAGTTCTAGCCATAGCTATCAGAGAAGAAAAAGGAATCAAAGGTATGCAAATTGGAAAGGAGGAAGACAAATTATTATTTGCAGATGATATGATAGTGCATATACAAAACCCAATAGACTCCACCAAAAACTTACTCGACCTAATAAACAAATTTAGCAAAATAGCTGGATAGATATAAAGTCAATATTTAGAAATCAAAAGCATTTTTGTATACCAATAATGAAACATCAGAGATAGAAGCTAGAAAACAAATCCCATTTACCATAGCAACAAGAAAAATAAAATACTTAGGAATAAACTTAACCAAGGAGGTAAGTAAGAGACCTGTACTCAGAAAACTACAGAACAATGAAGAAAGAAATCAAGGAAGACACAAATAAATGGAAGCATATACCATTTTCATGGATGGGAAGAATTAACATCATTAAAATGTCCATACTACCCAAAGCAATCTATAGATTCAATGCAATCCCAATTAGAATACCAATGACAGAATTCACAGAGATAGAAAAAATACTTCAAAAATTTATATGGAGCCAAAAATGCCCATGAATAGCCACAGCAATCTTGAGAAAGAAGAATAAGGTAGGAGGAATCACAATATCATACATCAAACTATAAGATGTCTATAAGAATAGACATATAGATCAATGGAACAGAATAGAGAGCCCAGAAATAAACCCAGGATTTTATGGGCAATTAATATTCAACAAAGGGGGAAGGAACATAAAATGAAGTAAAAACTGTCTCTTCAACAAGTGGTGTTGAGAGAACTGGACAGAGACATGCAAAAAAATAAAACTAGACCACCAACTTACACAATACATCAGAATAAACTCAAGATGGATGAAGGACTTAAACATAAGCAGTGCCACCATAAAGGTCCTGGAGAAAAATAGAGGCAGTATAATCTTAGATCTCCTACATAGAAATATGTTTACTGATACTTCTCCAAGAGCAAAGGAAATCGAAGAACAAATTAACAAATGGGACTATATCAAACTGAGAAGTTTCTGCTCAGCTAAAGAAAACACCAGCAAAATTAAAAGGGAACCAACTGTATGGGAAAACATATTTGCCAATGATACCTCAGACAAGGGTTTGATATCCAAAATATATAAAGAACTTATGAGACTCAACACTAGGGAGACAGATAGCCCAATAAAAATGGTCAAAGGACCTGAACAGACAACTCTCTGAGGAAGACATACAAAGGGCCCAAAGTCATATGAAAGAATGCTCAACATCACTAGCCATCAGAGAGATGCAAATTAAACCACAATAAGGTACCACCTCACCCCTGTCAGAATGGCAATCACCAACAAATCAACAAACAAGTGCTGGCGAGGATGTGGGGAAAAGGAATCCTGGTGCACTGCTGGTGAGAATGCAGGCTAATGCAGCCACTATGGAAAGCAGTATGGAGTTTCCTTAAAAAACTAAAAATGGAACTGCCTTTTGATCAAGCAATTCCACTACTAGGACTATACCCGAAGGACCCTGAAACACCAATTCATAAGAACCTACGTACCCCAATGTTCATAGCAGTGCTATTTACAATAGCCAAGTGCTGGAAACAGCTTAAGTGCCCATCAGTGGATGATTGGATCTAAAACTTTGGTACATTTACACAATGGAATACTACACAGCAGAAAGAAAGAAGGAACTCTTACCCTTTGCAACAACATGGATGGAACTGGAGAGTATTATGCTTAGTGAAATAAGCCAGTCAGTGAAAGACAAATACCATATGACCTCACCCATTACAGGATAATAATGAACAAAACAAACAAATAAGCAAAACAGAACCAGATACATGAATACGACGAATAGACCTTCCGTGGGCAAGGGGGAGGGGGAGGAGGAGGCAAAGAAGGGGAGCAGTTCAGTCAAGGAACTAGCATGGAAGAACCATGGACATGGACAGCAAGTGGGATTGACTTTGGTGGGGGGAGTGGGGGGTTAGGGGACAGAGGGGAGTAAAAAGGGGATGGATGTAATACAACAACAATAAAATTAAATTTAAATATATATATACAGAATATATTTCAGACACAGAAGATGAATAACAGAAGGACTTGATAGTGTTTCACATTTAGAGCTGCTAAGAACCTAAAAACATTTTTTAATTAGTTTTTCTTCCCAATTTTGGGTGGCAGGTCCATATGGCTACTCACTCATTTTAAAGATGAAAAGAATAAAGCATAGAGGGTTAAGTAATTTGCTGAAATTACCCAAACTAACAACTTCTGGTAGTAAAATAGTAGAATCATTTATTAGTGCTTACTGTATGACAAACAAAATGCTAAGTGTTTATATGAATTATCTCAGTCCTCATTTCAGTACCATGAAGTAGATGCTATCCTATTTCCTCAACTGTAAAATCCTAATTTTTTTTTACATTTTAAAATAGGTGATTTTGAGCCCTGTCCAGTATGGTTCACTTGGTTGGGCATCATTTTGCAAACTGAAAGGTCATGGATTTAATTCCCTGTCAGGGCACATGTCTGGGTTATGGGTTCGGTCCCCAGGAGAGGTGGGTATGGAGGACAACCTATCATTGTTTCTTTCTCACATTGATGTTTCTCTTTCCCTTCTCCCTCTCTAAAATTAAAACTACATTTTTAAAGAAATGGGTGATTGGGACAATGTTGTTGACATAGTTTGATTGGCAACAATTTTTCTTTCTTAGTTAAAGGAATGGTAGTATCTCAGATTTAAGAGAATACAGTAGCTGCCCTATTTTTGTAGGTAAGGAAACCAAAGTGCAGGGAAAATGAAGTGGTTTGTCCACAGTCAACAGTTAGTGAGTGGTGGTAGAGCCAGGATTTGAACCCAGGCAGTGCGACTCTTAAGTCCACACACTCATTTTATCTATGACACCACCTTGGATAGGTAATCTGCACTCACAGCACCTGAGTTGCCAGTATGGTAATGAGTGTTCTACATTGGCTGTAGAAGGCAGCAGTCTCTTTGTTTGCCAGAGCCACTGGGAAGAGTGATGAATGATAAATGAATGAAAAATTAAGTTTTCCCCATAGTCAAAGATGGCCTTTGACTTCTTTGGAAGCTCCTGCAATGACACAAAGCATCTATTAGTAGGTAGGAAATGCCTTGGGAAGTGCTTGTTCTTCCTAGAAACTGAGCTGGGTTGCAATATCTTCCAGGGTTGGGGGACATGGGGTCACTTTAACCTCCAGTTCAGTGTATCCCTCTTGCAAATGTAGCCAAGCAAAAACCCACCTCTGATGATACCATAAACCTCTGTGAACTTATTCTTTAAAAAAACCTGACTTTTCTCTAAACGATGAAAATACTTTTAAGACCCCAGTTAAGTTTCCATTACCAGTTTGGTTTTAGGAAACAAACTTGGCAAGTCCTATACTTGGCAATGATAAAATGGATGCATATTTTTTGTTAATGAGAGTTAGAGTGCAGTCGTATGCCAGAATTGGAATGTGCTGGCTGCTGAGAGAGAGAAGCCGTTGATTTGGGCAGCAGTGTGACTAATTAGGTTTTCTTTTGTGAAGAAATTGGTTTGTATTGATTTATTTATGTGGTGTAACTGAGCAGTCCTTCCCCTGCCCAGGAAGCCTGCCTGGATTGGCCAGTGATAAGGGGCTGCCAGAGAAGCTCGACTGGCTCATTAAGGGTGCACAGCTCTTGGCTGAACCAAGTGTGCAGGGCCAGGGTGACCAGATCACCCTTGCAGATGTCCGTTCCCCGCTTGACACAGGCCAAGCCTATGAACTATCCCAGCTGGCTGGATATGGAAGTCCTTACACCAGGGTTGCCCTGGAAAACCACTGGAGAGAGTTCAGACTGAGTTTCAGAGAGCCTGTTTTCCTGATTCAATAAACTAAACCAACCAGGGACCCATTGCATTTTGTTTGCTAGAGAAAGCTCACTTTCCCTAACCTTTTCCTATCACTCCCATCATAGGTGGAAGAATCTCTCCAGGGACAGAACTCAGCACAACAGTTAATAAATTAAAACAAAAACAAAAACCACTCAGACAAAGCAACCAAGGCAACTTTCAGTGTGAATAGTGCTTCTCAAAGAGAACCAGAAGGACTGCATTTCAGATACGGTTTCGTAACTGTAATTAGCTGTGTATCTTTGTACTGAACTTCTCTGGGCCCGTGTTCCCTTATTTTGTGAATATACATATATATAGTGACACCAGGAAATCTATCATCTCTAGAACTCAGGCAGAGTAATTTTTCACAGGAGACTGATGGTTTTGCACTGAGTTATCTACACTCTTTTCCCCAGAAACTTTTGTCTCAGTACACACCAATTCCAAACCCAGGCAGCAGTGTGAGTTCTGCAACCACAGATATCATTTATTTCTGTAAACACAGGCTTTGAGAGATGAGGTAAAGTCACTCACTAATAGTAGCAGATAGTAACCCAGATTTGTCCTAACCCCAGACTCACTGCTTTACTATTACTCTTCTCCCTGAGGACTATGAACCTGGGAGGGAGGAGCTCTTAAAATGATGAATCCCCAGGAAAAAGAAAGAGAATAGCAATCCTGCTTGGGCATGCCACAGAATAGAGGAACTAGGAGACTTTTGGAGTAACTACCAGAGACAGAAAGCAGGTGGTAGAAACGAGGCAGCTAAAGGAAATTATCCTGAGAATGGAATGTCCGAAGGAAGCCAACCCTAAGTCAAAGTAACCAGAATGGCACAGTATAGGAAAGGTGGCCAGTCCATGTCCAAGTGATCACAAAGAGAGCAATTTCATCCCAATACTCAGTTAGCATTCTGGAGACTCAGACAGACAGGGCTTTTGCCATCTCACTCTCTCCCTGCCCTTGGCAGTTGTAATTTCAAAGAAGTAAAGACTGCAATGATTAAGGTATTTTGGTTGCAAATAACAGAAACTGACTCTAGCTAATTTGAACAACAATAAAAGAAGAAATTTTGGGAAGGACATCAGGCAGTTCACATAGGGAGGGGGAAGCTGAATCTTAGACCTTAGAGAAGTCAGAATTAAGGGAAGTCTGGGAAATCTCAAAAGTAGGACTTTTGGACAATCACTTCAGGTCACCCCTCCAACTACTTTTTATCCTTGGGTGAATCTGCATAAAATTTAAATGCCTGAATATAATATTGAGTTGGCCTGGCTTTCATATGGGGTGTGTGTGCGTGTGGTATGAAAAGATCACATTGAATATTATAAAATTCACCTGTTTCTACGTTATGTCAACAATTCAAATGTAGACATTCAATAGGGCATCTTTCCCATTGCTCCCAAGATTTTGTCTCTTTCTGCTGCTGTAAGTATAGATGGATGCCCCGCTTTCTCTCTTCTGTCTTATATGGGTCATGAAAGAATTCCAGAATTTCTGGAAGTTTTTGTACTTCCAGAGTAAGTAAAATACCTTTTCCTGCCATAGCTATTCTCCATACATCTAGTAAAAGCATCAGATTGAGGCAAACATTCATGCACACACTAAGAGAGGACACACCTCAGTTGGAAGTCCTACCAACAGCTGCTTGCAGTGTAGTTGTTCAGTAGGAGGGAAGAATCCAGGGCAGGCAAAATCAGTGACCATCTGCTATAGGGTCCCAGACTAGCCACTCTACAACAAGACTAAGAGGGCAGATCTTGTCTTTCCAGGAGCTACATCTGGGAAGTTTCAAGGAGCTAGAAGCTATTCAGAGCTGGAACAGATACCTATGCAAAAAAATAAGTGCTCAGGAATGGGAAAGACTTGAGAATCAGATATTCAATGGAAAACTAGTAGATATCAGGCTTGTATAGTGATACAAAATTTAATTTCAGTCAGAATTGTCTTCCATTTTTCTTGCTATGCTGAGTGCCATTCAGAACATGGGTTAGCCAGCCTGATGCTTCCAGTGGCAGAAAGAATAACATGTAAGCTGTTTAGGAGCTGGGTAATGGTAAGTTTTGGCAATAACAAGAGAGAAAGCTGCAACAATTCTGCCCATAGAGAGTAGGTGGGCCTGAACCTAACAGGGCAGGAAGCCTCTCTGAAAGCTCCTAGTTGTGCCCCCCTGCACACACACACATACACACATACACACACACACACACACACACACACACACACACACACACCCCACTCTTGGGGTGAAACCAGGGAAATAGATGCTATTGTTTCTCCTTAACTTGTTTCAAGGACTTAGTGTCCTTGGCTTTCAAACTCTCCTCCTCCATACTTCTTTTATTCAATAGCACATTTGTTCACAGTGTGTTGTTATGCTTTTGCATTTTAAAACTTTTATTCCAAGGACTTCTGGCCAAGATAGAGGCATAGGTAGACATGCTGTGTCTCCCTCCACAACTAAAAAGGAATAAATCTACTTCAAAACTAGAGACAACCAGAAATTTCAGAAAATCGAGCTACACAGAAGTCCAACAAACAAAGAAATAAAGAAGAAATACTCATCCAGGCAGGTAGGAGGGGCGGAGCCAGGACAGAGAGGGCATAGTTTGGCAACCCGGTTTGGCAGCTAGGGTTGGTTGGTGGAAAGTGCAGTCGTACATTTTTTAAAAGTAGGGACATCTGGGGAGCACTCTTGGCACTAAACCAGACTACATAGCTCATGGTTCCAGTGCTGGGGGAGGGGAGTGGGTCCAGAATAAAGCCCTGTTGCTTCTGACAGTAAAAATCAGTGGGGGTTGGGGAGGAGGAAGAAACTGCCTGTCTCTCAGCAGAGTCTGCTTATTTAGAGGCCCCCATGGTCCTAGAACATCTTCAAACCCACCCATTCTGGGAACTATAGCCAGGGCAACAGCTAAAGAGGCACCAGTCCCATATGGGAAGCAGGAGAAGTGCCTGGAAGAGAGACAAATGCTGAGCATACAGCATTGTGCCCTCTCAGACTTCTCCTCCACATACAACACCACAACATGGTGAAATGGGTCACCTGTACTGCCCCTTACAATGTAGCAGGTGTAACAGCTTTACCTAAGACACAGAGGTAAACACAGGGGACTGCCAAGTTGAGGAGACAGAGAAATATGGCCCCCAAAAGGAAAGAGATCAATCTTCCAGAGGGAGAACTAAGTGATGAGGAGATAGCCAACCTAATAGATGCAGAGTTCAAAATGCTGGTGATAAAGATGCTCACAGACTTGACAAATATGCTTAAGTATGGCAAGCATAGAAGGGAAGAAGTTAAGGGTAACCTAAGTGAAATGAAAGAAAATCCTTACAATACCAATGATGAAGGGAAGGAAACTGGGGTTTAAATCAATGATTTACAACATAAAGAAATAAACAATCAACTAGTACAGAATGAAGAAATGAGAATTGAAAAAAAATTGAGGAGAGGCTTAAGAACCTCTCGGATGACTTTAAATGTGCCAATGTTTGAATCACAGGGGTACCAGAGGGAGAAAAGAAAGAGCAAGAAATTGAAAACGTATGTGAAAAAAAAAAAAATAATGAAGGAAAAAGAAATATAAGTCCAGGAAATACAGAGAGTCCCAAGCAAGCTAGACCCAAAGAGGACCACACCAAGACACATAATTAAAATGCCAAAGTTTAAAGATAAAGAGAGACTCTTAAAAGCAACAAGAGAAAAAAAAGAACATTATCTACAAAGGAGTTTGTACAAAACTATTAGTTGATCTCTCAAAAGAAACTTTGCAGGCAAGAGGGACTGGCAAGAATTATTCAAAGTGGTGAAGATCAAGGGCCTACAACCAAGATTGCTCTACCCAGCAAAGCTATCATTTAGAACGGAAGGGCAGATAAAGTGCTTCCCAGATAAGTTAAAACTAAAGGAGCTCATCATCACCAAGCCATTATTATATGAAATGTTAAAGGAACCTACTTAAGAAAAAAATAAAAACTATGAACATTAAAATGACAACAAACTCACAACTATCTATCAACAACAAAATCTAAAAAATAAAAACAAAAACAAACTAAACAAACAACCAGAATAGGATCAGAATCATAGGTATGGAGATCATTGGAGGGTTCTCAGCTGGGAGGGGGAAGGGGTGAAATAGGGAAATGGTGCAGGAATTAGTAAACATAATTGCTGGAACAAGATAGACAGGGGGAAGTTAAAAAATATATAGGAAATGGTGAAGCCAGGGAATTTATATGCACAACCCATGGGCATGAACTAAGGAGGGTGGGATTGCAGGTGGGAAGGAGGAGTCCTAGGTGGAGGAGAGCACAAGGAAAAGAAATTGGGACAACTGTAACAGCATAATCAATAAAATACACTTTAAAAAGCCTTTTATTCCAACCTTGGAATAAAATAGTTTATTGCTAAAATGTAGTGAAAAGAGCATTTCACTTGGTGTCAGAGGACTTACATTGGTGAATCTAGGCTGGTCTCCTTTTCAGGCTCCATTACTATAGGGTGATGCTCATGGTAAGGAACAATGTTCATCCATCTTTCCATCTCCTGGGCCACACCCCCCCCTCTAGGTTCAGTGCTCCCCCTAAGCTGCTCTACCTTATAACTAAATTGCATCCATATTTCAGGTCCAGCTCAAGAGAAGGCAATGTGGCATAAAGGAAAGTACCTAATTTCCTTAATTCAAACCCCAGCTCTACCACTGATGAACTGGATACCTTAGACAAATTACTTTACCTCTCTGATGCTGTGTTTCATGATCTGTGAAATGGAGATAATTGTACCTCTCTTTCAAGAAGTCCATGAAATCATTTATGTAGAAATAAATGCCCATAGTAGGCACTTAATGGCTATTATCAGGAACTCTTCTTCAAAGCCTTCCCTGCCCAACCCTTTCCAGTGATCTCTCCCTTTACTCCATACCTTTGGGTGAATTCTCTGTATCAGTTAGGTAGTGATCAAATGCTCTGAGCTACTAAAATGTCACCTTTATTCTAATACCTACACCAAAAAGTGTCCCCCAATGTACTGTTTTAAAAGCTTATTTGACAATATATTATCCTATGTGCTCCTTTTCCAGGAAATGTCCTACTAACTAAAGTCTCCTTTAGACTTAATCATCATTAAACCCTATGACTTAGTATTAAATCCTAAGTAAGATGTTTGAATAAGAAGTTTATAACTACATGCTAACATATCCAAATCTTTGCTCTTTTCCTTTTTCAATTTAACCCCAGAAGATTCTTTATGCAGATATGCTCTAAATTTTTGAACCTTGGGATGGTACTTATTTTCTTACTACCCAGAGTGAGTCATTTTTCTTTTCCTGCTATTAATGCTATCTGCATCAGCCACAGCCTGGCAGTCCTGTGTCCTAGTTGTGCATCTCACCCTCTTTGTTTCAGTTGTGCTCAGCATTGGGATTTGTTAACCCAGGAAAAATGCAGAAGTGGGTGGAAATAAGAGCCAGGCTTTGATAGAAACATTCCCTACTCCTCCCTTTCACACCTCCCCAGGCACCATAACCTTCTAAGGAGTTACTGAATTTGAGACTCACTTCATTCAATTTCATCAAAAGTCCAGCAACAGATGCTTCGTTTGAGTAAAAATGAAAGAGTGAGGAACTTTAGAGCCCTAATATCAATTCAGCAAGTGCAAATCAGAGACACAATCTGGCTTTAGTGGAAGAGATGAAAGGGCATGGTTGATGGCTTCCCTGGGTGAGAGGGAAATGAAGTCTGAAGGCTGTTTCTGCTGAGCGTGCTTATTGTCAGATGTCTGGAAACAGATGCCCCCAAATTGAACAAGATCAAAGGACTCATCAAAGGACCATTCATCAAAGTCAGAACTCCATGCAGTCTGTGTTAGAAACTATGTCCTCTATCCACACCCAGGAGAACCTGCGCAGGTGGATACAGTCTTTGCGCCTGCTTATTGGTGCAGTAAATCCAATAATACCCCACAATGGGGGGAGGAGAAAAAGATAAATGTCAGGAAAGTCAAGGACTCTCAGACCTCTATGGCCTCTTGAAACTTATGAAAACCTCCACCTCCTTCTTCCTTGTTTTCCTGGGAAAACACTAAAAATTAGTTTATAGTTCTTACTATCTGTATAAAGGCAACACACTGAATACCAGCAATAATATTACACCATTTACAATTAGATCCAATCTCTATTCTATGGGCTCACATTCAGAAGAGATAACCACTCAGGTACAAGTGACGTAATAGACAAGAAAGCCCTCGAGAAGTATGTGCGTATGTTTTCTCAGTTTCTCCACCAAGCTCTAGGACAGTGGTGAGCTCTGCACCCGAAAGGGTGCCTTGCCTGTATTATATACTCCAAGAATTGGTAAAAGAGAAATTGCAATTTGTTTTAGCTACTTTTGAATACTAGATGAAAACTGAAGGAGTTTGCCCTAGTCACAGATGATAGACAGAAAGGAAATGCCAGAGACTACATCCATCCACGATGATGGATAAAACCATGACTGGCAGACAAGTGTCCCACTGCATTTTCTTAGGAAGCAGTACACATGCTATGAAGGATCAGGTTGGATACAGATTCACAGTAGACACCACGATGTAATTAAGGTTCACAGGTTTCTCCACATGGTCTCCAAGGCCAAGCTCCAAGCAGAAGGGAATAATGGATAAAATATTTCTCTCTCAAAGATCTTGGTGAAACAATGGATGATGATTCGAGGTTATGAGCCCAGATACATTTTTCAATAAGGACAGAAAAATAGGAGTCAGGTTTTTTACATTGTCAAACACTGTAAGGGCCAGACAAATGTTGTCTTGACTTGAAAGCATTTAAGAAGTGGGATGCCTCTTTACAATGTGGCTTCCTGGTACTTTTCATAGAACAAAACCAAATGTTGCAGAATTTGAAAGAACCAAAAATCATACAGTCCGATTAAATTTCCAAGTGAGAACTGAGTTCTCTCAACGGAGGTCTTTTCATGAGGAAGCTGAATCTTCATAGTTGGGGCTTGGCTACAATTAGCCTTGCTCTTCCTTATGGTTTCTGACCCTCTTCCAGGAAGTAACAGATGAATGCAAAATGAAGATGCAATCTTCCTAGGAGGGCAGTCACACCAGGAAGACAGTTCCAGGGAGTAGCCCCTGTGGGAAAGAAATCCACACACTTCAGTGACAGTGGTAAGAAATGTTCTCAACAGACTTGCTACACAGCCACCACTGGGAACGGGGTGGAGGATGTCACCGCCTGTCAGACACATAGCTTTTACTTGCATTTCTTAGGAAAATAGTACATGCCCTTTCTGCTTCCCACTGAGAGAGAATTACTCTTGCCTGTGCTCAAGCAGAGAGAGGCTGACTGGGCTGGGAGCATTCAGCTACAGCCTATTAAACTAAAGTTCCCTTTAAAGTTGGTTAATGACAAGAAAACTCTGTTTTCTATCTATCCATGTATCCAAGCTCAGCTACAAGGAGGGGGGAAAATCTATGCAGCAAAATGCCCTCATTTTACAAATCCGAATGTTACTGACTTGACATCTGAAAACTCTTATTGAAGACATTGAGATAAACTAAAACCGCAACTTGAACATTATTAAATCTACATTCTGTGACAATTCAAATGTATGCATGCTTGTTCACACACACACAAATAAAATGACTTTCCTGGAGGTCAAGCTGTACGCAGCTCAGTTAGGCAAAGGAAGCAGCCATACCTTCCCTCCCACTCTATCATTATCATTGGTGTTTAGCATTTACACAGCACTGCACTTTCGGCTGTTCTTTATAAGCATTGCTATCAGCTGGCCCTCAGGAGTCACCTTCTTTTGGAGGTCGGGTCAGAGAAGGCCAGTTTGCAAATGAGACACATAGAGGCCAAGTTATTTCCCCAGCATCGCAAATCAACAAATAATATTTGGGTACATGTTTTTTAAGCAAGGACTGAAAATAAGGTACACTGCCATTGTATTCCCAATTCTAGTTATTAATCAGGTAGGTCATTTCCACTAGAAAAAACTTGTGGTAATTTTATTACTCATTCCTGGTATTTTCCTCTTTATTCACAATTCAGCAGGTGATTCTACCATGAATTTTCTCATATGAAATAACATTAATATAAAAAGGCTGCATACTTGGAATTGTTCTATCAGTCTTACAGAGCCTAGTTTTGTTCTTTGTTTTAATATTCAAAGGCCATATCTAAATCTTAATTGTCCAAGTCAACTGACCTAATTATTGCTGTCATCATTTTTAAAAAGATTTTATTTATTATTTTTAGAGAGAGGGGAAGGGAGAGAGGCAGAGAGGGAGAGAGACATCAATGTATGGTTGCCTTCCACCTGCCTCCAGCTATGGATCTGGCTGGAGACCTGGCTTGCAACCTGGTTATGTGCCCTGCTGGGGAATCAAACCAATGACCTTTATGCCTTATCCACTGTGCCACCAGCCAGGGCCTTGCTGTCATAATTTTAACCATTGTTTAATTATTTTAGATAAGCAAGAGTTGGTCATTGTATACGTCCCTTCCACAGTTTTACAAGACAAAGGAACACTTTTAACATTCTATAATTTAGTATCAACCTTAAAGGAAAGTAGAAACAGTAAAGAAAAAGCAAAGCAAACTCAACATCATATGGCATGATTTGTCAACTATAAAGCACCATACAAATGCTTGTTGGTGTTGATGATGATGAAGGGAGTGAGGAGGAGGAACAGGAGGAAGAGGAGACAGTTGTTGTTTTCACAAAAATGGAGTAAGCTTTGCTTCTGGTTCTCAGTTTCAATCACACAGGCAATCCCAAACTGGTTTTGAAAATACTAGAGGTGCAAAATGGCTGGGGGCCTGGTCTGGAAGCTAAGCTTCTGTTTGGAGAGAAACTGACCATACAACATGTATATTTTGATGAAGAGATAGGATCTCAACCATTATTCTAGTATTTGATCTTGGAGCTTGTCAAATGGCAGAAAGGTTCAAAATGTCATGAAATCTAACTGGAAATAACCTGGGACTATCTTGTTCTCTTCTCAAGCAAAGGACACTGAGAACATCTGATTTCTTTTCAGAATCAGAACATCCAATGACCTGCAGTGATTTTAACCAGGCACAAAACATGAACATTTTGAACTCAGATTGCAACCCATTAAAGATTTCCTATCTGAAATTCTGCAGCAACCATGAGAATAAGCACTAAGTCATGTACTTTGGGCCTAAAAAATTAGACAATAAGCTGCAAATAGCTAGCTCTGGTTTCTTTCTTTGTGCTATTCCTCTGAGTACCTGTACAGATAGATAGCCCAGAAGTGTCTTGCAAAAAGCACCTTCATTCCATTCAGATGTCCTTCTTTCTTGAACAACATCCATCTCAACTTTACCTACAAGTAAACTTAACTCATTTATTTCCTTAACTCATGCTGCTGCCTTCCCCATACACACCCCTCACCCCACCCCAATCTTTGCTAGCTAGTTCAAGTCAATGACTCTGAATAATTGGTTAACTGTTTGCTTAGCCATCCACTGCTGAGACATGAGTAGGAAGGCTGCATGGTGAGGTGAAAGAGCCACAGACCCCAGTTAGATTTTCTGGGTTCAAATCTCAGCTTTGCCAGTTTCTAACTACTTGACCTTGGGCAGTGAATGAACCTCTCTGTATCTCAGCTTTCTCCTGTCTAAAACAGGCATGATATAATTGCCTCCCCCAAAGGCTGTCATGAAGAGTTAATGAGGGCATATATATATAAAGCACGTGGAGTAGCACCTAGGATATTTGTGTAAGCATTATACAAGTCTAAGATGCTGTTCATCTTTAAAGGCAAATGTTGAACAACCTCACTGATGTCCTCTTTCTGAAAAATACTCTGCCTTTCTCTCTGGATAGGAAGAGAGACACCCTGTGGCCCCTGATAATTCTCTGACCCTTCTTGAACACAATAGATGAGGACCACAGCCACCAAGCTTGTGCAAGCACTGCCTGGACTCCATTCATCTCACCGTCACTCAGACATCTCCTAATCAATTCCTCTGGCCATCAACACTCACAAATGTCCCTAGAATTACTAG
This sequence comes from Noctilio leporinus, assembly GCA_004026585.1. Classification (NCBI taxonomy): domain Eukaryota; kingdom Metazoa; phylum Chordata; class Mammalia; order Chiroptera; family Noctilionidae; genus Noctilio; species Noctilio leporinus. The sequence goes on from PVIW01002236.1 coordinate 157,965, forward strand.
ATAGTTGAGTAAAATTTTCTTGGGTAATAAAGAAATAAGATTGCTAATGTTAGCAAGAGAACTAAAGCAAGGCCCCTTGTCCATCTCCTGTCTGAATATTCCAGAGTGTAAACACCCTAGAACTTCATTCTGTGTAGACATTCTTCCTGTCTCCCCCTACTTGGTAGAAACATCTATTCAGTTCTTCTCTAGCCAAAACCTGCTACTTATTTAGGGGATGGATCTCAACTATCCCCATTAAGGCTTCCTTCTTTGAAAAGCCCTAAACAGGCCCACTTCTCTCCAACATTTCTTGCAGATAAAAATGTAAAGCCATGTAGGAGGGGGAGGAATCAGAGGCCAAGAGACATTACGTTCGGCAAGCTAAATTCTCATTGCACCTTATGTTTCTAATCAGCCCACTCCTCAGGATGCTCACGTCACATATGCTGCTTTAGCTCTTTCCCTAGAAGGAGTCAGAGAGAAGAAAGCCACTAGAAGTGGTAAATACGGCAGGCCCAACTTGACACTGATTTTGAATGACTTTTTCTTTAAAGCAAAGATTGAAGAGCAGAGAGCAGCACGCAAAGTGCTAGCTGTTTTCCACTTATGAAAAAGTGAACAACAGGCTCTAACACTTATTATCAAATCAGCTGCCTGTCCTGAAATAGAGGATATATTATGTTCTACCATGAGGAGGTAGTAGTAAGTAAGTTCTTTTTAAATTGAGATCTTGGAACCCTCCAGGGTCTACAAAGCACCCGGTTATAATTTCTTTAAAATTTTGCGACTTTATGGCAGTTACTTCTTTAAAAAAAAAATAATGCAAGCATTGCTATATACCTATGTCTCTCCAAAATTCATATATGAAAACCTAATCCCTAATGTGATAGTGCTTGGAGGTGGGGCCTATGGGAGATAAGTAAGTTCTGAAGGTGGGACCCTTGTGAATGGAATTGACGCCCTTATAAAAGAGGTCCCAGATACCTCCATTGGCCCTTCTGCCATGACCACAGAAACAAGAACACAGCCTTCACCAGACACTGAATCTACTAGCACCTTGATCTGGAACTTCTCAGCCTCCAGAACTGTGAGAAATAAATGTTTGCTATCTAAAAGCCACTTAGTTTTTTGTGGTATTGTGTCATAATAGCCCAACTAAACTAAGATAAGCATATTCTGGGTGGCAGGCTTCTAAATATCTCAAAGTCCATGAAAGATTGAGAAATCCATAAAAAATAGTTCACTCTTGAACAAAACTATGGAAACATATAAAATAAACTCAAAGCCAACAGATACAGATAAGCAAAATATAAGCCAAAAGCAAAAGTATCTTTGAATTGGTTCTCTCAATTTTTCCACAAAAACTCCCCATTTTATTTTAGAAGGTTTCACCTTACTAAGCTCTATTTATAAGTATTATGGGAAAGGCAGTTTTCCAGACTCACAGTCAACTTAGGTGATTCTATTAAGAAAAGTTTCCAAGGCCCTATCTCTTTATCTCACTGGGCTGAATTGAGGCTGATAACACAGTCTCTGACTCTCATGGTAATCTCACTGAGATTCAGTTTCCCACTTGTGAAATGGAGATAATGATTCTCAATAAAAGCTTTTTATAAACTCCAAAGGAAAATATCTGTATTCTAAAACAATATATTGTTCCAAGAGGCACATGTACTTTCCAAAAAGTCTGCAAGGGCAAATACTCAACTAACTTTTTGTACTCAATTTTGGTTTAAGGTTTCCCAGTTCTTGATCCTATATATTATTTTAGTAAAAGATGCAGTTCTTCCTTCTGCTTGAGTTCTTATAAATAGGGAAGGTTTTCACTGATTAGTTGAGGGAAGGGAATAATGATTCCTACACAAACATTTTGCAGAACTGAAAAGTTAGGCCAACAAAGAGAGATATATCTGTTATAAACTGAAGTAAAATACAGAAAAGGAAAGATCATTTCTTTCATCACAACCTCCATAATAGTAAACCTCTTCCATTTACAAATTGGCTCAGCCATTTGTTAAATGACTAGTAATGCCAATTATTATCACAGGTGCTATTCTCGACCCCAGATACCCAGCAGTGACAAATGGAGGCCCTGCTCACATTGAGTTCACATTCTAGTTGGGGGAGGGGGTAGAAACAGACAGTAAGTTAATATGCCAGGTGGTAAGTAGAAAAATAAAACAGGCTTAGGGGGCAGAGTACAATGCAGGGAGGGGTGTTAGAGACAGTGTTTGTTACGTATTCTCATTAAGTGACATGTTGTTGAGGCTTAAACAGAACAGGACAGGAAGTCATTCAGATACATAGAGGCAGCATATCCCAAACAATAATGAAATCCTGGAAGCCAAAGGGTTCTTGGCATGTTCCAGGAAGAGCCAAGAGGTCAGTGTGCCTGGAGCAATGGGAGTAAGGGGTACAGTGATGGCCATGAGGTCAGGGAGGTGACAAGGGACAGATGGTGTTCAGTCTTGCAGGCCATGGTAAGGATTTTGCATTCTACTAAGAGAAGACATGATACATTTTAGTGTAAAGGAGTGACATGATCTGATTTATATATTTTAAAGGTTTCTCCGTGGATTGTATATTGGAGGAGAGGAGCAAGGGTAGAAACGGAGAACAACCAGAAGACTGTGGCAACTGTTCGAATGAGATGAGGATGGTTAGCATTAGTGGTAGTTGTGGAGGTAGGAGAAGGGAAGTTATATTGTGAAGATACTGTCTCCAGAGGTTGCTAATGGGCTGGGTGTGCACCCAAGACAACTACATCAACTGGAACAACAGCGATCCCCTTCTCAGAGAGGGGACACCTAGGAGAGGAATGCATTTGGTGGGAGGAAAGAGAATCAAGATTTGTTTTGGACATGGTAAATTTGAGCTGCCTGTTAAAAATTTAAGTGGAGATGTTGAGGTTATTAAATATGCAAGATTCAGTTTTCCCTTCTGTAAAATGTTCGGAAGAGGAATTTAGGCTGAAAATAGAAATTTAGGAGTCATTAGGGAAAAGACTAGATGGGTAAGTTTCCCAGATTCAGAAAATAAAATTATAGGACTAAAAAACTTTCGGTTGTCTTATCTGAAACTCACATTGAATTGGAAATCTTGTATTTTATCTTTCAGCTCCATGGATGCGGCTGCAGAGGTTACAGAGGAAGTTAGTGTGAACTGCAGAGACAGAAAAGGTCCAAGGATTGATCCCTGGGGCGGTGACATGTTAAGAGTTCAGAAAAGAGGAGTAGGAGCCAGTGGAGGAACTAGAAGGAAGCATGTGCTTTAGAAACCAAGAAAAGAAAGTATTATAAGAAGAAAGAGATGACCAACTGTGTCAGTTGCTAATTTGACAAAATGGAAGTGGTGTGGGGGAAGGAAAGTCTGACTAAAGGGGTCAAGAAGAAACTGGGCCCTGGCTGGTGGCACAGTGGATAAGGTGCCGGCCTGCAAACCCAAAGGTTGCTGGTTCAATTCCCAGTCAGGGCACATAACCCAGGTCTCCAGCCAGGTCCCCAGCTGGAGGCAGGTGAAAGGCAACCATTCATTGATGCTTCTCTCCTTTTCTTCTGCCCTCCCTGCCCTTTTCTCTGAAGATAAAAAATAAAAAATCTTTAAAGAAAAAAGTGGGAGAAGAGAAACTAGAGAGAACAAGAACAATGCAATATGTTTTGACTTTTACTGTAATGTGATTCTTTAAGTGGACAATAGCTTGAGGGTAATTTGGGCTTAAAGGAAGTGTTGGTTTCTTTTCTTTCTTTTTTTTTTTTTAAGATGAAATAGTGCACTGGCAGATGACTGCACTGGCATTCTGTCCCCAGAGTGGCCATGTGTTTGACACCAAAAAGCTGGTACTCTGCGTTTGCAAACACAGAGCTGTGGCAGTCAGGCTGATGTGGGAAGAACCACAGTGAATCCTGGACCAGGAGTGTTCAAGAGGTACACAGTGTGACAGCAAGTTTGACTTAATCCCCAGAATGCACCACTGTCTCTGAGGTGGGAAGTCCTGCGGCACATAAATCCCTTGCCCTGGGGATCTTAGGTAGACCCTGGTTAGACCAAGGGTACTACAACCTGTGACTTCTGAAAAATCAGAGAGATCTGACACTATGGTTTATTGCCTTTTCAGCAATCAGAGATCTTTTTTTCTGGGTAGAAACAGGCATTATGGAAATTGCATATATTTCTACTGCTCGGATAATTAGGGCTTCCAAGAGGTAACTGAGGATCCCAGGCAGGTCCTTGCAGTACTCAGTGTCAGGGGCAGAAGATGTGACCCAGATGAAGGATGTGGTTGGGGTAGACTTGAAGTCCCACAGGTGACAGTGGCCATTTACAGGGCAGCCAGGTGCCTCCATAAACCATGTGACCAGAAATTCCAACAGCATGAGATGAAAGGTGCCAATGAGTTTACTGACCTGGACTGACAGCCAATCTGACAGCAGATACCCACACCCTCTCCCTCACAGGTGATGGATCCCATCAGCGATGAAAAATACAATTTAAAATTTTGAAGAAGCAAAAGTACTCATTTTCCTTAGGTAATATGTACACAGTTTATCATTGCTCTAAAGAGACATTTAAGAACTTGTATACTACTTTTCTAATACTTTCTTGGGAGTAGGAGAGTCTAAGCTATCCCACAGTAAGCTAATTTTAACATTATCTTTATCAAAGTTATATGATTTCCTATGTTTACTAGAAGTTTATGGCCCACCAATGTTTATTTTATTAATTCTTCTATAGAAAACTGATAATAACTCCTTTCTGCTTTTATTTTTTTTGGAGTCTATCTAGTTTTAAATATAATAATTAACAAAGTTTGCTTTAGCATATTTTATAGAATGTCAATTTACCATGTCACTAACTTGGGGCTTTAGAAACAGGTTTTATGCTTCACTGAGGGAAAGGAGCCAAGCATCATGCCTTTTACCTTTTGACATAATACTTTCCCTTATTAAAATAATTGTACATCAATTGTTCATATAGATTATGAAGAACAACTATATTGAACATTTTCAAAGGTGAGATATTGCAACATTTTTGTATGTTCACCAAAATGATCACACAGGAGACAGAATGTAAAAACTGCAGCAACCCTGGCTTTGCATAATCATGGCTGGGGGATGTGTAGAATCCAGAGTGCAAGTGGAAGGAGGTGTAGGGCTAGTTTACCCACTGTGTCAACAGCAAGAGTTGGTGTGAGGGGAGAGGTGCAGCTGGGTTATGAGTTTCGGTGATGAGAACATGTGGATTTCTCCTCTGATTGCTTGTATTCTCTCAGTGAAGTAAGAAATCAGGTCATGAGCTGAGAGTGAGGAGCAGGGAGGGGCACTGGAGGTGGAGGGGAGAGGAGAAGGTATGAGATGATGCTCTGGGAGGGAGGGAGGGAATGCACTGACTAGGGAAATGCGGCAACACTGGCTGACCACACAGTGCACTAGATGTCGGTGGTAATTAACTCAGAGGAGGGTGATGGAGAAAGAAAGGGGCAAGGGCACTGAAGGTGTATGCAAGGGAGTTAAGGAGAAAAGCAAAGCCATGAGGAGAGATAATGATCAGTGCAAAGCTGATAGGGTCAAAGGATTAGAGGTGAGGTGCAAGAGCTATTTGCGCACCAATCTAGAAGAAATAAGCTGGAAAAATAGATGATAGCATGATATCAGAGTGCTTGGAGTTGAGCGTATTAACGGGACTGTAGTTCCATAAACAGTCTCATTGTCTGCCATTATTTCCAGGGTTCAATACAATTCAGTTTGATATTTCCATAAGAATACTACATAAATGCCAATGAATGTGGTTCAGAAAGTTTTGCCATGTCTTCTCTCCTTTCTCCTCCATCTCCCCTCATTCCCCCTCCTTCTTACAACCCACCCCCATAATTCTGAAATGGAATACAACTGCTCACCTTTGAGTCTAACCAAAATGAACTAACACCAATGCCCGACAAAAGAACATCTTCCCATCACACAGATGATACAGAAAAAAACATGAAAAAAAGCATGTTGCTGGTAGAAGCTGAGAGGAAGAACAGAAGAAATAGTTGTCTCTGACATTTAAGCAAGCCTGATGCTGGCTGGTTTTAGATTTATGTGGCTGATAAATAATACAAGATTCTCCATGGAGGATAAATCCAAGTGAAAAATAACCAATTGAAAAGAGAGGTATGTGTTAGAAATTGCAATAAATAAAAAGGCTGAGCTATTTTGGAATTCAAGATACCAAATGATGATTTTTCATTCGTAATATATACCCATTGCAATTAGGTTGCTTTCAACTGCCTCCTCTCTCTCACTCTTTCTTTTCCTCTCCCTCTCCTTCTCCCTTTCTCTCTCTATCTAAAAAATCCTAATGAATTTATGTCTCTGATCAGGTAAACTGAGGTCCCACCTATTAGGAAAGTTCAAGTTATATTTTTTATTAGCAGGGGATCATCCTGAAATGTTCTTTTATTTAGAAAATTATTTGTTTTTCAAAACCTTTCTATTTTCCTTCTCAGTCAAACTAAGTTCTTTTCCTCCGTAGGTGGCGTGTACAAGCAATGGGGTATCTATTAAGGAAGGGATGTAGGATGGGGGTTACTGGGCTTTCCCCTGGGAGTGGCCTGATTTCAAAAGTGAAAAAAATCCATTAATCCTTTTCACTAAAAACTAAACATTTTGACATTCATATTTAGCAGGGAAATGGTTAATAAATATATAAAAAGGTTTTGATATCACTTGATGCATTTATTTAACTGAGAGTACTTATTATGTATCAGGCACTACTCAAGCACTAGCCACGACTCTACATCTTTACAAATATTAATTCACTTGCATCCAATGCTAATCTTATTTGGTAAGCAATATTACTTATTTCCCATTTTCAGTGGAAACAATGAAACTGAGTCACAGAGCAATCACATAACTTGGCTGAGGTCACACAGTTAGGATGCCACACAGCCAGGCAGCTGGGCTCTAGGTCCATGCTTTTGGGCACACACCATGCAGCTTTGCCAGGAAAATGCAAATTCAAACAAGATACCATTTTCTATCCAACAGATTGGCAAAATAATTTTAAATACTGGAAACATCAAGTGCTGGTAAGGATATAGGCAAATAAACACTCAAATATTGTTAAACCCATTTTACAAGGCAATCTGGCAGCATTCACTAAAATTCGAAGTACATAAAACCCTCTACATAACATGACACTTTGAGGACTCTGGCCTACAGAAATAAAAGCATCAATGTATACAGCTGTACATGAAACTGCAGCATTGTTTATGGTGATTCAAACTGAAAATAGCACAACTATGCATCACAGGAGCGAAGGTTGAATAAATTGTTATATCCACACTACAGAATATTATGCAGCGACTACATAAGACTTAAATCTTTATCTATTAATCCAGTGGAAGTTGCAATAATGTGCACAGTCTGATCCCATTTTTTGGTAAATACCTTTTTTGAGGATATTTTACAGTTAACTCAGAAAGTAGGATAAGACAGAGAAGATTATTGCTTTCTATATATTTTGAATTGTTTCACTCTTTATAAAGCTTGTATTACCTCTTCAATTTAAAACTCCAAGCTAAAAATAATTATAAATGGAGTTGTAATCATCAGCCTAGAAAATATGTTTTAGACCTTCAGCTCTATGTAGAAAATGTTATAAATAATATAGCTTTTAATTCAGATGTGAGAGGCTTAGATTTGTATTTATGAACACCTGTTTTGAACAGGCATTTTAATTTATAGCTCTCAACAATTACAGAATAAACATTAATGTTCTTTCATGGGCATTTCTGGCCTTAGAAAGCAGAGAAAATAGTCTGCTTATTCTTTGTCTAATAGTTAAAACTAGGCAATGGATGGTAATATCATTTTTAAAAGTCTGTGTATGATCACCAATCTGTTTCTATTCCTTCAGTTTCACACTCACATGGAAAGAGGATCCACATTTAAGAAGGAAATGGAAGGGCTAGTGGTGTTGAAAGGTTTAAAAATGCCTTTCTTCTTTGATAAAGAGGATCAGACAGGCATTTCTTGGCCTTTATGTCCTTCTCCCTGTGCTTTACACTGTGCAAGGCTCAAAGAGGTAACGCTGAAATCTGAAATTGTGGCTGGAATGTGGTTGGTGGGTGTGGAGACAATAGTGAGACTAGCTGCAGCAGCATTTGATCTCTCATTGTGTTAACTGTGGGGCCTTCCTGGGCTCGGGGAAAGTTAAAGTGCTGCTGCCATCTTCAGGAGCTCCCCATTGTCATATTCGAGTCAAGGTACAAGTACACTGGATGCAGCCTCAAAACCCTGTCCAGCTCTGAGCTGCAGCCAGAAAACAGGCACCCCAGGGGACTGCTGAAATGAAGGAAGGCAGTTTCTCAGAAAAGCTTAAGATGGTTACCTACCAAGTAAGGCAGCTTTTAATGCGTATGTTTAATGTTATGAAATGGTAGGTTTCTCCCTTTGAGATGCAATAGGAATTGAGGAAAGACTTATGGTCCAGAAAGGGGTGTGACTGGAAGCTGAAGTTTTAACAACGGTGTGGCTGTGGTCTTTTTTTGGACACACTGAGTGGCTCTGAAGCCCACTGAGTCTGTCTCCCGGAAGGCCACACGCTCACTTCCATATGCTCCATTAAACTCCAACATTGAATTAGAGAACACTTGGCCACAAGCAACCTGGGGGCTTCCAGTTTTACCTGATTTATTGGGTGCTTTGTTCATTAATTCTGAGCCTGTCTCTTCTCTGATTGCTTGAGTTATGGATACTTGATGGAAAAGGCCAAATTGTCTAACAGACATCTGAACAAAAAGTTCCACTTCCTTCAGAAATAACTAATTAATTATGTTGTGAATAAAATGAAAACAAGTCCATTACATTATCTTTCTTTATCATTGATAGAGGTGTCCAAAATGGAAAGTCCATGAGAACACGAGTATTCATAGTAACTCTCAGGGGAACAGTGGCCCAGTCCCTAAACTAGGAAACCACAATGTGGTGTGCAAATGCTCTTTTGAGACACTGAATTTTCCCTGTAGCTCATTTCACACTGTTTCTTCTTATTTCTTCATCATTTGATGCAATCTGAAGTTCTCACAGCAAGTTAGAATCTACCTCATAGAGTCTATTTTTGTTCTTGGTTTGCATTATAAAAAGAGTAAGCCCTGGCTAGTGGCACAATGGATAAGGTGCTGGCCTGCGAACCCAAAGGTCACTGGTTCAATTCCCAGCCAGGGCACATAGCTGGAGTCAGGTGAAAGGCAATCATACATTGATGTTTCTCTCCCTCTCTGCCTCTCTCCCTCTCCCTCTCTTTGAAAAATAATAAATAAAATCTTTTTTTAAATAAATAAAAGAGAAGAGTAAACTTTTAATTTATGTTTAGAAAAACTTCACAGCATTTTAGGAGATATGCAAGTTCCCTTTCACCCCCAAACTAGCAATTAAAAAAATGTATATTGAAAGAAAAGACTATAATACATAGCTAGGGCCATAATAAATATTACGTTGTCAGTACGACACTTCAGAAACTTTGCTGTATGTGGAAGGTTGTCCATTGTCCATGTCCTTGGAAATTTTGTCTTGGATTTATTCATTTCTTTGGCAAATACTTTCTAAGGGCCTATTAATATGCTAAGTATTCTGGTAGGCACTCTTCATATGTTATCTCCTAATTGTTTCACAATGATTCTGTGAAGATCATACACTCCCATTTAGCAGATGAGGACCCTGAGACGCAGATAGGTGAAGTAACTCATCTACAGAGCCAAGCGTGCCTTACTCTTATGCCTGCACTGCCTGTGCAACAGCTTCAGCAAAGCCGGAAACATTCTGAGCACTCTCCTGCCTACTATGATTACGAAACAGTCATTCAATGAACACTTGACTCTTTGCTACAATCAAGGCATTGTGAATTTTATTAATAGAGCAGCGAGAGAGGAAAAATGAGTCAAGCCTAAAAATTAGACTATAAAACAAGTAAAAGTTATAAAAATGGAAAGTATGACTCAAATCATATTGAGCTATTTGTGCTCCCTGCCACAGGGGGCATTGCTGACTTACAAATGGAAGAACAAGTGAACTTGTTCCAGATAGATCACATACCAGAAAAATTCCTTAACCTTAAGATAAGTTTGAGCCCATCCACAATGCTACATAAAAATAAATAAATAAATAAATATCTTAAAAGGATTGAAAATTAAGACATACCAAAATGCACCGAACCACAACTTGGAAGCTGGGTCAAACTCTAAATTTATAATTTTTACTTGTATTTTACTTCTTGCCCTATTACATCTGACCACTCAAGCCTTGAAGTGAGAAAATGAATGATCCCTTGAAAAATTCACCCCATCTTGTTTTCTGTGTAATGTTGTTGCTATTTCTGGATCTCAGAGCCTATGGCCTTCATTTAATGTTAGGGCAAATCAGTCCATGTTCAGTTTCACTGCACAGATTCCTCTGTCTGTTCTTCCTCCACAGGTCTAAATGGGCCCAGACGCAGAAGTTGAACAGTGAAGCTACTCTCTCAGCCCAGTGCCCTTGGAAACCTCTGGTGCTGCGACACGGCTGCTTATAGCTTAATGAACCCCTGATTAGCGTGCTTCTCAATGGGGCTGCAAGGAGAAACATCTTGAATGGCATCAGCCTTTCACTCGAGGAAAGATACTCTCATCACTTACTAGACTTCACCTGAAGGACAAAAATACCCCCAGACCCTCACGTTTGGGTAAACTGGAACTCTTAAAGGAGGAGATCTGTCTCTGCCAGCTGATCTGGTTTTCTGCTCTAGTGGTCATCATTAATGTTAATGCTCCATTGGAAGGAGAGACACTGGGGTCCCCAGGCAGAAAGTCAGCACAGAAGGCTAAATGTGAATTAGCCAGGGTGGATGGGTCACACTTGGTGCTAATAATGATGAAAACTTTACATTGCTCAAGTGCTCATAGAGGAGCTCAGGCAAATGCAACCTACATTCAGCCTCAAAGGTGAAACCGCTAGTTTTGTGATGACATTACATGTACTAAAATGAAACGTTAAGGAAATTACTTGTACTTCTGTCTTGGGATGTACTCCCTACACAAAGCGACCTTATATCCTGTAACTGCTAGGGACATTTGTCTGAGTCCCTTGATAAAACTACCCCAAACACTACGAGTGCTCAGATTTTCCTATCACATCAACCTCAACATGTCTAAAATATTATCTGCAGCATCCCTAGCTTCCTTGTAAGCACACTTGATACCTCAGCTATCCCAGTGTCTCCAGCTTCAGCAATGGGGTCTCACCCACCCTTCCCTTGGCCCTCACATTCAATATTGTCATCGTGTCTTCCTTTGTGATGTCCATTTCAGCACCTTCGATCTGCCTTTCCCTTTGTCTAGGTTCTCATTGTTACCCTTCTGATCCTACACCAACTTGACCCTGAAAGGTAGGTAGCAGAATATGCCAATGCAAAATATGTTATTTTGGCATAATTATTTTGAGCTACAGGCACTTGAAAACAGCATATTTAAGGTGAGACTTTCTCTGAACTCACCTTGTCTATCAAAAGGAAGATCCTCCAAAAGTCTCCTCTCCAGGAGTCTATAAACCATGGAAAACTGACTTGTCATAAGAGAGGAGACTAGATGTCAACACTATACCCAGACACCTTTTCACAAACTATCATTCTTCCCATCTGTTCTTCTCAGGGCCTATTCTTCTTTCCTAAAATACATTTACTCTCCCCTAAAGAGCCAATATCCCCTGCTCTTTTCCCCATTAAGATGTATTTAAGCTTGAATTCTAAGCCACCTTGGGGAGTTACTCACTTTCCCTGGGTATCTCACATGTATACACAAGGTATACACATGAACAAACTTCTGCTTTTTCTCTCTTGTTAATCTGTCTTTTATTACAGTGAGCTCATCTAATAACTAAGAAGGGTAGAAATAAAATTATTTTTCCTCCTCTACATTCCCTAACCAATCTCCTGGACTTGCAGATTCCTGCATCCTTTCAGCACAGATTAATTTTCCTAATATAACACTCTCTCATTCAAACCCCATCTGTGGGTCCCACGTCTTCAGAGTCAGGTTCTGATTGTATCCTGGTATTCAAGGCCCCCCACAATCACCACATGTAGGGCTTCAACTACCTCCCCTCTGTGCTCACAGTGCTCCAGTCAACCCAGCTTCTCTTTCTGCCCCTTTCACAGGACATGTGTGTTTCTGTCTCTGAACTGTTCTTCAGGCCATTCTGCCTGCTTCTTCTTTCATATAAATCCTACTTCCTTTCAAGGACTCAGGTTACTTGAACCACTCTCACCCTCCCAATAAGCTTTCTTAGTTCATTTTCTGTGTTCTTTCCTTTCCAACATTCTTTATTTATATCACTACTTCTCCAAAGGATTTACAGATAACTCCTGCAGAGATTGGTGAATATGCCACTCATGTACTACTTTCCATAATAATAGTAACTAACACATGTAGTGCTTACTAATGCTAGGCTCTTCAGAGTGCTTTACATACATAATAAACCCATTTAAAATGCACAACAACCCTATCAGACAGGTACTATTACTATCCCTTTTTATAGATCAGACACTGAGAGCTCTCACAACTTGCTCAAGGTTGCCCAGCTAGATAACTGCAGAGCTGGGATATTGTCCCAGGCAGCTAAGCTCCAGAAACTACGCTCTTTACTACATTCTAGTAGATAATCTTTTTACTATTAATTAATTTTTTTTTACAACTACTCCTATCTTCCCAGCCAGATTTTTAAAGGGTAGTCACTATGTGCCAGGCCTTATGTTATCCCTTTCAGTAACTAGTATAGAGCTTCGTGCATAGTTAGTGCTTTACAGTTTGCTGATTTTATCTGTGTCAAAGTACCCTTAAATCCTTTCCGGACAAAAAGGTGGGATATAAGTAAATAAGAAACTATGAAGTCTTCACACCAGCACCACCCCCACCCCCTGAAAATCTATGAAGACCTTGGAATCAAGTATGAGAATTGCACAGTGAGGAAAATCTGACCTTATAGAATATATGAATTCTAACAACAAGAGCTGTAGGTAAAATCATGTCCCATCTCTCTATACACACACCAATTTTCAATATGAATATTTAAAAGTGTTTTCACAGGAAAACAATTGCCAAGAAAATAATTCTCAAATGCATCAAATACAAATCCTTATTGAGGATGGTTTGGAAAGAGTAAGCAGACTCTTAAAATGCTGGTTGTATTGTTATCCTAAAAAAAGTTTTTTCAGCATTTAGATCTTCCACGTTGGTCATTTTAAATGCATAATCACTGGTGAGGTCAGATACCTTGTCTGATAATCACATTTATATTGTTCAAGACTTAACATAGAGATAGAAATATTTAGGTCTTTACACATTCTCTGGTTTGATTTCTCCAACTTGGGTTTTCTTGCCATCTGATTGCCTTCCCTGGAATATAGTAATGTTGCCCAAACTTATGAACTCCCTTTCTACCCATCCAGCTCCTGCAGCTTTGTTCTCTTTGTTTGTCTTTTCTGTGCCATTACATTGTCTATTTGAGTTAGCCTGTAATATCATATTTGCCAGCAGGTGCTGCCATTTGCCACAGAATTTGCTGATTTTCAAAATTCCATAAATCTGAGACTCCAGATTGTGCAAAATAGTACAGTGCCTAATTTATCAACTTGGCAGGTTTGATATGCTATTGAATCAGTTATTCAAAATGAGCGATACTTGTAATGCGCTGCACTGTTTTAATGAGCAGAGCTTCGCTGCTCCATTAAGACAATAGGAAACCACATTGGAAAATGAGCAGCAAGAATGTAGGCTAAGAGAATAGCAGGGAAACCTGCTTCTTGCCACAAGATCTCAATGGGAACAATATGTTCAACAACAACAAAAACAATTGGCTTTCTCATCAGCAAGTAAAAGGGACTCATCTTACTGTGTTTCACATCTGTTCTTCCTCTTCATTTCCATACAAGGTCAGCCCTTTATTATCCCCTATAAAAATTATTCCAACCCTGGCTGGTGAGCGCTGGTCTGAAAACCAAAGGGTTGCCAGTTCGATTCCCAGTCAGGGCACATGCCTGGGTTGTGGGCCAGGTCCCCAATTGGGGGCATGTGAGAGGCAAGTACACATTGGTGTTTCTCTCCCTCCCTTCCCCTCTCTCTAAAAATAAATAAATAAAATCTTTTTAAAAAATTACCCCAGTAGCCTTCTATCTTTTCTCCCTGCTCCAAGGCTCTTCCCACCCCAAACCATCCTGTTCATTACTGAAACAGTCTTTCTAAAATGACACTTGCTTAAAAACCTTCCAGTGATGCCCACAATCTAGGCAACCCCCTTCAGTATGACACATCAGGCCCTAAAATCTGTTCTCAAGTTAACTGTCCAAACTTACTTTCTATTATCCTCAGACTCTCCACAGTGACAAAGAAGGAATTTTATTTTTCCTCACATATTGAGCTCATTCCCATCTTAGTACCTTTGCTCCTGCTACTTTGCACACCTGAAATGCCTTCCTTCTTCCCCTAACTCCCTAGTGAATGCTATTGCTATATTAATTTCCCAGGAGTAATTAAATGCATGGAATATTGCTGGTTAACATAATTCCTTCTCCCAGCATCCCTGGAAACATCTAAAATATAGGACAAGCACTCTACGACTGAACAATATTAATGAAATACAACATTTGATGACACTTATATAAAGTATTAAGTCAGCAGACAACATACAGATAATTCTTGGGGGACCTCAGTCAGCACAAGCCCTTCTTCTACTGGCCCACAGTCATTTTTGCATTCTCAGTGATTTTGAAGGAGCTTCCTTACTTTCTCAGGACTGCATGAGTGAAATCTCAGAAGTAACCAATGGGGAGAATCCTCTGTCCCACTTTAAGCACCACCTTTCCTCTCTGCCAGCCAACCTACATTTTCTTACTCTCCTACCTTCCTGAATGTCCCAGACTGTGCTATGTTATTACTTGCCCTGCTACTGTGGACCTCAGGCACACAATCATATTATGCACGAATAGTACCAGAAAGGCTGGCACCATAGTGTTGCCCTTTTCAATATTTTCATATTCTGACCAGAGTCATTTCCCAACTCCAGTTAGTCCTCCAAGGGCCTCTCTGCTCACTAAACTGGCCAACCTCTATCTCCCCTTTGATTCATCCATGATATACTATTTTTAGATGAAATGTGGACTATTTGGAATCAGAAATCAAAAGATTTAGATTCAAGTCCTAGTTCTGCTACTGTCTAGCTGATGTATGTGAACCTGTTTCCACAGAGGTAAAATGGAAATGATAATTTCTATACATTCAAGAAGTGAACTCAAAGGGGATAGGGTGTGTGAAGCATACTGAAAACGCTGAAGTACTGTACACAAGCAAAATGTCATGTATCTTTTCCTGCACCAATTCAGTAGCAGTCACAAACACATAATTCACCCCATGAGGTAGAAACAATGTAAACAAAACTAAAACCCTGGCCAGAAGCAGGAACTCTTCATTTTTTATTTAGCATCATTAAGCTATAGAAATATGAATTTGTCCACAAGCTCTATCTGAATGCCATCTAGTGGACACAAAGTTCTTGTGAGAACTGCAGTGCTGCAAGTAAATACAAGTGAAGTGATGGTTTCTAAGGCATGAGCCTTAGAAACCATCAATACAGTACTATCAATACACGCGGTAAGTCTTAGCCTCAGCAGGAGACAAATTAGGTGGCCACCTGTGAAGTACAATATAAAGAATTCTGGAGGCCCTGGCTGGTGGCACCGTGGATAAGGTGCCAGCCTGCAAACCCAAAGGTCGCTGGTTCAATTCCCCAGCCAGGGCACATAACCAAGTTGCAAGCCAGGTCTCCAGCCAGGTCCGTAGCTAGAGGCAGGTGAAAGGCAACCATACATTGCTGTCTCTCTCCCTCTCTGCCTCTCTCCCTTCCCCTCTCTCTAAAAGTAATAAATAAAATTTAAAAATTAAAAAAAAAAAACAAAGAATTCTGGGTAAAGTCCTGGTTCTTAGTGATTTTACCCCCAACCCTAAGACCCCCCAAAATTTCATCACTAGAGCTCCATATTATCAAGCATTGGAAGATTTTAGTCTTCAGCACCTTTTATTAAAATTAAAAGACCTCTGAGCAAACAACCCCTTAAACCTCTTTTGTCTCACATCTTAGCAGGGTTTAACTGAAGGTAAAGAAGAACAAAGTCATACACAGGAATAGCACTCAAGAGAGGCAGGGAAGGGTGAGGGGCCATGGAGTCATGAGGGTCAAAGAGGAGACCAGGGAGAGAACAAAGCCAAACTCCATACTCACCCCAGTTTTGCTTGAGCCAGGCTTTGTTAATATATGTTGTTTTCCTGACCTTCGTTCTTTTTGCATCCTGCAATGTACAATTAGCTTTAATGGCTGATAAAGCCCATATTCAAGCAAAAGCAGGAAGAATGTGTATTTTTCAAATTTTAGACATACCTCTGAAGCCATCTTGGCCCTCACAAAGGCCAGTGGGGGCGGGGATGGAAAGGGGAGGCCTGCCTTGTGGTTTAAGTCCAAAGCCAATGAGAACTCCCACCAGCAGCTTTAGCTTCTTGGCAGCATGGCAGGCCTCTTTGGAATCCTATCAGAGCTCCTTAACATGCTTCCTTTTTTATCTACCAAATTTGGAAAGATGAAAGACAATGCTGCAAAGAGCACAAAGGCTTTCTCATCAAAGCTGTCGCCATCAGGGTTGGATTTAGTAACTTGGCATTCACTTGGTAAATAAGACCACCCATGTTCTCTGCCATCTGGAGCCTTTCGGAGAATTTTTAAAGAAGCACTGCTTAGAGAGCATTTTGTAGTAAAGAAAGTACTGGTGTTCAATTCAGGAAGACTGGGTTTGAGCCCAGCTCCAGTAGCTAAGAGACGATGGCCAATCCCCTGTACCTTCCTTTGTCAGTTAAGAGTTTTGTCCATTCCTTGCAAGATTTAATAGTCTATGACAGAGGTTCCCAAAGCATGGTCCCCAGACTAGCAGTATCAATATCATCTAGAAGCTTACTAGAAACGCACATGTTCAAAGTCCATCTAGGCCTCTGGAATCAGAGTCCAGTGATGTGTGTTTAAGAAACCCTCCCAAGTAATAATTGGGACACAGTGAAGACTGAGAACCATCATTATAGGATTCTACTTTTCTCTTTCTGCTGCTGCTTCCTCTCTAGGTGTGCCTGGGCAACACTGATTTGCAGCTGGTCAAAGGCATGCTGGAGGCAAAGTGGGGAGCTCATTTGCAAATGTTGGCTGACCAGGCAACTGGAGAAGAATCAAGTGTAAACAAGGACTCCTCAGGGAGAGCCCTGCATCGCTTCCCTTGAAGGTCCTGAAGTTCCAGAAATTTTTGAGTCTGTCTGCAGAAAAGACACCTTTTTGGCTACGTTCTCAAAGTACATATTTATATCAAAAACAAGAATGAAAGTGGCTTTTGTTAATGATGCCAATCTCTCTTTTTACCATTTTTGTCTAATCCCTGTAGGTACAAGGCATTTAGCGCTGGGCAAGGAAAATTACTTTCTTCATTTTAGCTTTTTGTTTTTCCCTCTACCTCTTCTGACAGCTCTTTGATTCCTCTAAGTTATCAGGGACAACCTGCAAGTGTTGTTCTGGGTTCCACAAGGGAACGTGGTTTCCTAGCAACAGCCAGAGCCTGCTGGGCCATTCTCTGAGTCACCAGCTCCAGGCAGCTCCTGATAAGCAGTGCTATTTGCAAAGGAATCTTCTGTGGACCCCAAACGGGAGTCAGCCTGCATATACCCCTTCATGGGACAATGGTACCTCTAGAGAAGAGAGCCCTGATAGGACCTAAAGAATTCCATAAGTAGGGCCCCCTTTATTCTAAGCTGAATGGATCTTCTTGATTTTTCTATGAGGTATTGTGGGAGGAAAGGAAAGAGGGAGGGAAGTAAGAACAAAGGAAAGAAATGTGTGCAACAAATATTTCGTGAGCATCTGCGGTGTATGCTTTAGCTACGTACTGGAGATGGGAAATCAAATGAGACCTAGTCCTTGCTCTCAGAAAGCTTATAGCCTACGACAAGAGACCGTTCAGGAAATCCAATTTGCTTTCCATCATGAGAGCTGTCATCACCGAGTAGAAGTGCAGGGCTTCAGGAGCCATACTAAGGACTGTTTTAATTTTGCAATGTTTTTATTTCCCTATCCAACCAGCCTTATTGTTGAGATTTTTAAATGTATTAAGTCATATATAGTATAGTTCTTACAATGTGTTCAATCTCTAGATCTGTGGTTATATTAGATTTCTTATTCTTAAGGCTGAGTATTTTGTTCCTTTTTATTGTTGTTGTTGTTGTTTGTTTTTGGGTTTTTTTTTTTTTTTTTGGCAATAAGGTTTTCCCAAGACATTGTCTCTTTCATTGATCTTTTTGAAATAGGCTCTTGGTCAATTTATCAATTCCACTTTTCTTTTAAATGTATTGATCTCTGTTTTTGTTTTTATTGATTTCCTTCTCCTGCTTTCTGAAAGTTACGTTTGTTTTTCATGTCCTCTTGAGTTCAAGCCATAATTGAATCCATTTCTTTTCATTTTTCTTCTCTATTAATAAAGCACTTTAAGCTGTGAATATCTCTGATTTCAGGTTTGACTGCTGCCATATATCTTAATATGAAGTCTTATTGAATGTCTTTATTTACTTTTGTCTGTTTGATCTATCATAGGGATTAAAGTCCCCTCTATGATTATAGTTCCTATGGATTTTTCCTTGTATTTCTAAAAGGTTTTGATATTTTTGATGTTATGCAATTTTGCATTTAAAGTTCCAATGATTCCTCCTTCTTTGTCATGGATTACACCTGTTAGCATAAAAAAATAAATAAATAAATCCTTCTTCATCTTAATGACCTGCCTTCAATCCCACATCTTCTGATATAAACTTTAAAATATAAGTTTTTCACCCCTTGTTTACTTTTATTGTCCATAGTTCTCTTTACTTTAACATAGAGGTGTGTCTTGTATTTCAATCCAGCATGTTTGGTCCTGGACCTGTTTTTGTCAGGTCACAGTGTCACAGTGGATCCCTACAGACTGTCAGCTGGCTTCCCACTGGGTTTGGCCAATAGAACAAACCAGTGGAAGAAGGGGATAAGTGTTATATCCAGACGAAAGCGAGACACCAAACGCTAGAGACTTTCTGGGATTCAAAGATGTTATTTATTGGCCAAACTACAGACCTGCGCAGGGGCGACCTCGATCTCATGAGGCGCGCGCTGTTGCTTACAGCTAGGGCTTTTTATAGCAGAGCAAGCGAGCCCGGGCACAGAAGATTAGATGGTAGTTAGTGATTGACTATCAGGGTGGGGGTCTGAGGTGGTCTTGAGGCCTTAATTGGCCTGTCTCCAGGCTGTCAGGTTGCCCTAATATCTTGGGTCAACAGTCTTTACCCTGGCGGTTTCGTGCTCTGGGCCTATGGACTCCAGGGGTCCCGGAATCCCTTTTTCCCTGCAGAGGTCCCCTGCAGAGCGACTGCGCTTCTCTTTAACTAGGTCTCTAAATAAGCTTCCTCCTTTCCTAGTTTCAATAATGCTAGGCTTTTGCTGGGGTTCCACAATAAGCATATTCCATTCCCCTTTCCTCTCATGTGTCTTCTGCAATAGCTCTATTTCCCCTCTAGCCCCAGCTCCTGTTGAATGGGCCTCTCCTGGTTCTAGCATCTGCCAAGTGACCCCAGTAATTCTGTCTTCTCCTTCTAACATTGAGTGGACAGGGGCATCCTGAGGTAGCTCGTCTCTGCACTGCCTTCTTGTCCCCTGCTTAGCTTCTCTACTCTTCTTCCCACCCTGCCCCATCGTGAAACTGATATCTTGCATTAAATTCCTTATGTTATAAAGATTCAAAGTAGCTTCTGTTTTCCTAAGTGAACCTTAATAAACCGACTCTTTTTATTTTTGTATAAAATTTAACCTAGTCACTTCTGCAGCAAATACTGTAGGATGACTTATTTAACGCCCATTCTAAATTCTTTTTTCCTTGCCTTCCTCTAGCATGAAGGCTGCAAGGCCAAAAAATGCTAAATTCCCTTGCAGCAAGCAAGGTCATGTAGTGCAGTAAGATATAAATAGAAAGTTACAGAGAATTTCTGGAAGTCTTGCTTTCCAAATCCAGGTATTGCCCTTTCCTTCTCCAGCCCTTCTTTCTTCTTGTCTGGACATTGTGTTTGATAGCTAGAGTTTCAGCAGCCCCTCTGGGCTATGAGGAAAAGACAAATAGAAATACAGTGAAACTGAGCCCTGATACCCTTAAGCCACAGAACCTGCATTAGCAACCTCCGGGTTTCCTGTTACATAAGGAAATGAACATGTAATAAACAATTACATGTTTAAATTATTAGTAGTAAGATTTTCTTTTATCCTTAGCCTAATATAATTCCTAATCCAGTATTTTCCAAATGTAATTGGCATTTGGGGTTGGCAATTCTATTCTTTTTAATCCTCACCCAAGGACATGTTTATTGATATGAGAGAGAGAGAGAGACAGAGAGAGAGAGAAGTATTGATGTGATTGGCTGCCTCCCGTCCACACCAGTAGAACCTGCATCCTTTTGGTGTACAGGACAATGCTCCAACCAACTGAGCCACCCAGCCAGATTGGGGCTAGTCCATTTTTTCGTGTGTGTATGGTGGACTTGCCAGTAGCACCATTCAAGTGCTGTACATATCTAAATCGTACCATTCAAGTGCTGCACATATCTAAATCTTCCCCCATACACTTCCAAATGTTTTGGGGAGGGATAGAGTTGTACTCTCTCCAAAAAATAATGCGCGCACACAGCACACGCATGAAGTTTTATTTTTTAAAATATCATGTTAGAAGTTATATGGATCCATTCTCTTCTCCCTAGAAACTCATCAATCTTCTAACAGAATCATCGTTGTAAGGACATAAGGTTAGATATTTATAACACTGTTGGAGGAGTATGAAATGTTTTAAAAATAAAGAAAAGGACAAGAATAATACAACAAACACCCATGTATCCACTATTCAGAATGAACAAATGTTAACATTTTGTCACTTTGCTTCAATTTTTTTTAGTGAAAGAAAGTTTTAAGTTCTTATTCCAATCTACCATCTCCAAACTCGACTTTCTTCCTCTCCGGAGGAAGAACATGAACTTGGCATGTTTCTATTTAGTTTTTGTTTTCACTGTAATTTGCTGTCTGTGCAGACATACACAATTTATAGTAGCATGGGTGTGGCTTTGAGTGCTTGTTAAATGTACATGAATGCTAGCATGCTGTACATGCTATTCTGAATTTTGTTCTATGTTTTTGATATTTACTTAAAACACAAATGTAGCTCATTAATTTTAACTGATGTATGTTATTAAACTGTATGAATTAATCAGTCATTTATCCCCCTTTGATGGACATTCAGGTTGTTTCCAATTTTTTACTATCCCAAATATCTAATGACTAACCTTGGAAGAGTTCATGGGGGTCATTATTTACAAGAGTTTCTTTAGGATATACACCTAGAAGTAGAATTGCTGAATCATATGGTATGCACATCTTCAACTTTGCTTTGTATTTCCAAATTCTCCAAAGTATCAGTACTAATATAAAGTTCCACCAACAGACAAAGAGAATTCCTGTTTCCTCACATAGTCACCAATACTAGGTATTGTCAGACATACTCATCTTTGGCAATTAATTAATAAATGAGAATTGGTATAGTTTTGTCATTTTAATTTGCATTTTTCTGATTACTAATTTGGTTGAGCATCTTTTCTTCTTTGCTTTTATTTTCTTCAAATTGCCTACAAATTGTGTTTTTGTTTCATCTGTTTAATCAGGTAGTCTTATTATTGATTCATGGGAGTTTAAATTCAAGTTAATTGTAGAGACTTAGCAGACTTTTTCTTCTTTCATTAAGCACTTACTATGAGCCAGGAACTATTCTAAGCCTGGGGATAAAATAGTAAACAAATCAGACAAAATTCATATTCTTACAGAGCCTCTATTTATTTCCTTCCTCTTCCTCCATACTTCCAAGTTTATATCTTGATGAGCTATCTTTTAAAGTCCAGATTATTATCATTTTAATGTTTTGCTAAATTTGATAATGATAAAATTCATAATAGCAACAATTTTTTAGATTTTATTTAGTTATTTTTTGAGAGAGGGAAAGGGAGTGAGAAAGAGAGGGAGAGAAAACATCAATTCAAGAGAGAAACATCAAGGTATTGCCTCTCGTACTTGCCCGAACAGAGGACCAAACCTACAACCTAGGCATGTGCCCTGACAGGGAATTGAACCAGCAACCTTTCACTCTGCAGGACATTGCCCAACCAACTAAGCCACATCAGTTAGGGCCATCACAGCAATTATTTATACACATACTAAATTTTACTGGCTTCACTTCATACAAAAAGTTTTATGATTCTCGGGCTTCCTCCAAGTTGAATTATTTGTTTTGATTTTTTTCTTCAAATGCTATAGGACTGCTTCAAGAAAGGAAGAGGAATACTTTATGTGTTTTTGACCGTCTGAGAGCAGATTTTTCTATTCCCTTCACAGGTAAACTGAATAAAAAATTCTTGGGTAACAATCTTTTTATTCAAAATTCCTTATTTGTTATTCCCTATCTTCTAGCAATTTGTATGGTAGAAAAATAGTATGCTGATGCTCTTAGTTTTCCCCTTTCTAGATAACTTGCTTTGTTTGTTGTTTTTGCCTGGATGAAGGAAGAAACCTGCACAAGGCTCTGTATCAGTATAAGAGTCTGTACACTAATTTTATCTGACTCCTGGTAGATCCTTTCAGTATGAAGACTCAAATGTTTAAATTTAGGATTTTTTCTATCATTCCTTTACTGTTACTATTTCTCCAGTTGCTGTATCCTTTTGATATTTTTATCACACCTACATTGGACCTGTTGGATTCCCAGTTCCCTACAGCTTTCCTTTATATGCATTATGGCTAAGTTTGTATATTTTCCTCTGCATCCTAGAATTTCTCAACCTTATTAATCTAATTCACCAATTCAATTTACTTCAGGATTCAATTATCGCTATCCTGCCTTTATTTAAAATTTTCATCTAAGGGTAATATTTCTGATATTATGGCAATATTTTCTCATTTGATTGTAGTGTTCATAAATAAAGTGTCTTCTCTAATCTTGTATTGAGCTTCAAAAGGAAATGGTGATTCAGCTAAGTCCTTTCTTCTTGTGATTTCTTGGAATATACCTGTTTCAGAGAGGTCATTTCCTCTGATTGCTCTGACTTGCCTCCCTTGACTAATTAATTTGAATAATTATTGAATAATTTCTCAGACTCAGTTGTTTTTCCCTAGTTACACATCCTTACAGCTCCTTGGTTGTCCTGAATTCTCTTTTGTCTTGCCTTCAGTTCTTGGCATATGATGTAAACCTCCCAATGGAATTGTCATCCTAGCATAATGCTTGGTACAAAGTAAGAGTTCAACAAAAACTTGAGTTAGTAAATGAATGTTTACATTTTTTTCTGTGTGAAGATTTGAAAGGTAGCTTATCAAAAAAACTAGAGCTCTCACCCTGGCTGGTGGCACAGTGGATAAGGTGCTGGCCTGCAAACCCAAAGGTCACTGGTTTGATTCCTCAGCCAGGGCACATAACCAGGTTGCAAGCCAGGTCTCCAGCCAGGTCTGTGGCTGGAGGAAGGTGAAAGGCAACCATACATTGATGTTTCTCTCCCTCTTTGCCTCTCTCCCTACCCCTCTCTCTAAAAATAATAAATAAAATCTTAAAAAACAAAAACAAAACACTAGAGCTCTCTATTCAAATTGTATAGTTTCAGACAAAAGAGAAAGGGAAATTTTTCATATTTTTGTAATGCTATTTTTACAGGATTGACAGTCTAGTTTGTACCCAGAGGTAAGATAAGAGCACATGCCAGGTGAGTCTTCCATTCATCTGTGTTGAATTGCATCTGGTTCAGTACTTCCCTAAATCCACGTTTTAAGGTTTTCACTTATGCTTGGATTAGTTTCCTAGAGCTATCGTAACAGCTTGTCACAAACAAGGTGATTTAAAACAATAGAAGCCCTGGCTGGTGACACAGTGGATAAGGCTCTGGCTTGCAAACCGAAAGGTCGCTGGTCTGATTCCCAGCCAGGGCACATAACCAGGTTGCAAGCCAGGTCTCCAGCCAGGTCTGTAGCTGGAGTCAGGTGAAAGGCAACCATACATTGATGTCTCTCTCCCTCTCTGCCTCTCTCCCTTCCCCTCTCTCTAAAATAATAAATAAAATCTTCTAAAAATAAATAAATAAAACAATAGAATTTTACTTTCTCACAGTTCTGGAGAGTAAAGTCCAAAATTATGACCACGCTCCCTCTTCAGGCTTTAGGGAAGAATCCTTCTTGCCTCTCTAACTTTTGGCGGTAGCTGGCGGTCCTAGCTGTTGCTTGGCTTGCAGCTGCACCACTCCAGTTTCTGCCTCAACTGTCACACACCTTTCTGTCCTGTGTATCTGTGTCCAAATATCCTTCCCTTAAAAAGGTACCAATCACTGGATTAGGGCCCATCGAATCCAGTATGACCACATCTTAGTTTGAGTACATCTACACAGACCTTATTTTCATATAAGGTCACATTTATTGGTGTTGGGGCTGGGACTTGAATTTATTGGGGAGCTATAACTCAGCCCATAACAGAGCTTTTTAAAAATATTTTATTTATTATTTTTAGAGGGCGGGGAAGGGAGAGAGGCAGAAAGGGAGAGATATCAATGTATAGTTGTCTTTCACCTTCCTCTAGGTATAGACTGAGGTATAGGCTGGAGACATGGTTTGCAACCTGATCATGTTGCCCTGGCTGGGAATTGAACCAGCAACCTTTGGGTTAGCAGCCTGGTGCCTTATCCACTGTGGCACCAGATAGGGCCCCCATAACAGAGCTTTTAAAAAAAATCATAAAATACGTGTGTCTCATTACTATATAGTTAGACACAAATTTAGTTTTGTAAATACCATATAGGAATTTCTTAAAGTTTCTGGCTTGATGGTGGCATTACTTTCTGGTTTCTAGCTCTGCTATAAATGGAACCTAATCTTTCTTTGGCCATTTCAAATGGAATTTGGGTGGAGAGAAGGAGAGTAAAATGTGTGGATACAAATCACCATCTTAAAGCGAAATACTGTCATTCATAGACTTAATCACTTATTGATAAATATTAAATGGGCTTCATCATGAGCACTAGGAGAAAATATCAGTGCCATGTTTTCAGCTATTAAAGAAATAGAGATAAAATGGCCATTCATCTAGGAAAAAATTCTGCCCTGAGGTTTCACTGAGCCATAACTCAAAGAACATTTCCTTCCCTCCACTAGAGCGTAGTTTTCCTCCAGAGAGCTTGTTTAGGCGCCTAGCTTAGAAAATATCTAAGAATGTTTCTCAAAATTTGTCTAATGTCAGTAAAAATGGAACCATAATGTGCAGTGGCATTTTCTCATTGTTCTAGCTGAAGGGAGATAGAGAGCCTTGAAGCACATGTCAAGCTTCTGGAGCACTGGAGAGTGGGCAACGCGAGTGAGGCTGATGGCCGGATGTAGGAGACATGAGGCACCTTCTCTGCAGCCACACCTGACCAGGCACTGTTTGTAGACTAATGCCCATAGTCCTCACACAAGTCTACACAGTGGCAGTAATCCTGTTTTCACAGATGAACCAGGCTCAAAGGGATTGAGTTGCCCACTGTCAAATACAAGTTAAGTAACAGAAGCAAGGGGAAAAGGATGGGTTGCCAACACGCAAATAACTGTTGGGCTGAGCAATGATACAGGGATGAATACCTTAGACACAACTTTGAAATCACACTTATTCCAATCTTGCCTCTGCCAAGTACCAACTGACTGAGCAACTTGGAACAAGTTACTATACTTATTTCCTCTGAGCCTATCAAACTCATCTGCAAAATGGTGTTAAAATGAGATAAAATATGTAATGTTCAGAAGAACATTA
This sequence comes from Noctilio leporinus, assembly GCA_004026585.1. Taxonomy (NCBI): domain Eukaryota; kingdom Metazoa; phylum Chordata; class Mammalia; order Chiroptera; family Noctilionidae; genus Noctilio; species Noctilio leporinus. The sequence goes on from PVIW01002236.1 coordinate 183,903, forward strand.
GTTCCCAACCTCGAAGGGGAAATGTGTCCAAGGGAATTCTACCCTGCCTAATTTTGTTGTAGCAATACTTTTTTCATTCTCAAAGTACGGTCACATGCTTTACCCAAGTCAAAACTGGTTAGGAAAGTCTAACACCCACTCCACTGCTCTGGCAGACGAAATAGTCTCAGAAGCACTGAGGAATCTTCCCAAGGTCACAGAGCTCCAGCTGGAACTGGGCTCCAGATCACCTGACTTCTGGTTTCAGCTACATGTAATGGAACAGTCCCACAGCGCTGCATTTGCTGAATTACCAAGTGCCATAGCTGTACATCAAAGCCAACAGCTATAATAAGCTGTTGTGACAGCAATTTCAGGTTGAGTTTCTACTGACCTGCTAGCTGTCTACCTTGACTGGGGCATCAACTATCTCACCCATTTTGTGTACAACATGGAGCTTCAATAAAGAGCCAGGTGGGGACTATCCATCAGTGTCACTTGCTGGATAGGCCTCTCGGAGACGGGAGTCAGGGAGAAGTAACACTGCCTACAATCTGTGAGCTGGGAAACAGGTTCACATAAACACTTGAATTGCTATTGTATGGACACTCAGCCACCCAACTCCACCTCCCAGACAGAACCTTATCTAGGGAACAGGGATGAAAAACCCTCTCCCATTGTCCCCACAAATAAAGCAAAGAATAACTGTAAATTGTAAACAATGTGGAGTCAATAAAAATGATCTGTAAGGCTTACCATCATTACTTAACTTCCACCTTCAGATTCCTATATGTACTACTTAGTATCACACACACACACACATAGAATCTAACTCAGGTTCAGATTATTGGTGTACATTTATCTTGACTTTCACAGAAAATGAGGCAAATGTTAACTCCTTTTCCCTGTTTGGATCCAAACCAATAATTTTTGAGAGCCTGGATACTAGAAGACAAGCTTCAGAGTAAGCTCAGTTAAAATGCTGCACAACCAGCCTCATTTCCATCGCAGTATCTTAATCTCCTGATTGTTAAGCCTTCAGTGGTGGGAATCCCTTACTTACTATTCCCCTCATGTGCAGTCTGCATGATTAGCTGCTTAAACGTGAGCCATGCTTTATGCCAAGGTGATCTCAAGCTATTGCACACATTACTCAGACTTTGCATATAGTGGGGATAAATCTCAATGACCCTAAAATTTTCCCCTCATAATCAGTTTTCTTTCTTACAACAGCAGCTCTCTGAGGGCTGTTGGGACTTTACTGCAACAAATAAGTTAATGTATGAAAGGAAATAGATGGGCTTGGCTGTATTCCGGGATTTTATAAAGCAAGTTATTTTGGAAACTGTAAATGAGGTTTTGTCTACAAATTCCCCAAAGGCATGAATTAAGAATGGGAATTTGGTTTCCATTATTGTCCCAAGGAAGGACAATAATTACAGTTAAAACCCACAAGTGGCCTGAGAATCCAATCAGTAACACTGAGGTTCTAAATGTTAATTCCAGGATGGTCTCTAACTCACTTTATGATTTTGCACATCGATTAACAGCTCCACATGGGGTTGGAGTTTTCATTTGCTCACAGGTTTGATATAAGAAATATCTGTTCAAAGTGAACATGTTACTTTTTACTAGCCACTAGAGAGTTTTGTGCCTTGCCTTAAAGAAAAGTTCAAGGCTCAGTTCAACTTAAAAACAACAAATTGTCAGGGAGGGGAGGTGGGTGGAAATGGAACAGGGTGTACGGGGGATAAATGGTAATTGAAAAATATAATAAAAAAGAAGGTAAGAGTAAAATTTTTAAAACAGAACAAATTGTCAACTGATCACTTCCAGCAACCTGGACGACATTAAAGGTGGTATGCTAGGGGTGAGGTTGGGGTTAGACCTCCCCTTCTTTGCTGAAAACTGTGCCACACTGCATACATGTACCATGTCACCATTCTGCTCCTACATTCCACTGCCTATCCTCATCTTGAGCCATATCTGAGTCAAAAGAAAGTCAGCTTGAGATTGAGCTGAGGTAACCAGGGACTGTCTCCTAGAAATTTGAAATTAAAAGGCAATGGGCCTCATCATGTATTGCTGGTGGGAATGTAAAATGATGCAGACACTGTGGAAAGCAGTATGGCATTTCTTCAAAAAGTTAAACATAGAATAACTGTATGATTCAGCAATTCTACCCCTAGGTATATATCCCAGAGAATTGATAATATATGTCCTACACAAATGCTCATAGCAGCTATATCGATAATAGCCAAAAAGTGGAAACAACCCAAATGTACATCAGCTGGTGGATATATAAATAAAATATGGTATATCCATAAACTAGAATATAATTTAACCCTAAAAAGGAATGGAGTACTCTTACATGCTACAACATGGGATGAACCTTGAAAGCATTATGCTAAATGAAAGAAGCTAGACCTCCAAAACATATATTACATGACTGAATTTATATGAAATGTCCATAATAGGGAAATCTATAGAGATAGAAAGTAGATTAGTAATTGCCAGGGAATGGGGGAAGGAACAGTTGGGATTAGTTGGTAATAGGTACAGGGTTTCACTTAATGTGATGGGATTAGATAGTGGTGATGGATGGACAGCATGATAAATGTATAAAAAATCACTAAAGTTTACAGCATAAAATAGTATATTTTACAGTATATGAAATAATATCAATTAAAAATACTATAGGGTGGGGCAAAAGTTGGTTTACAGTTATTACTATGGAAAATAATAAAATAACAATTAATAATACAGGAATAAACTCTCTGTTCTGTGTATTCAGGACTACAAACCTACTTCTACCCCATCTCATATATTAAAAAAAGAAAGCAGTGGGGTTAAGTCAGATATTTGTGGGCTCTGAACTAGGAACATCCTATAACTCAGGGACTGAGGATAGCATTTAAGGGCACCTATAATGAGCCATATACATGCTAAGCAGAGAAAGTGTGCAGGGGAAACAGAAGCAGCAGGAACAACAGGGACAACAGGGACAAGGTGACTGGCAGCCCCCAGGAGTGAGAAGCTCTCCAAGTCCTATATGGATCCTTGTGAGACCTAGCTGACTATCCTGCCCATGGGAGACACTGCTGTACCTATGTAATAGATGCCCCACTTTCACTCAGGCCCATTTGAAAGGATTTCTCTTACTCTGAACTGAGCAATCCCTGTCTGAGACCAACACCAAGCAAATGGCAATATAGTTAAAGCACTTACCCCTCCAAGAAGTTAAAAGCATTTTCTAGATCTCTCCCAGACAAGCATATGAAAAAGGAAACACCCTCAAGTATCAAATACCTGATTCTACTGAACAAAAGGAAAGCTCACTTTCACTTGAAAAGCTATGAGGCCCAAACATAGCAGGAGCTCAAAGTAACATACGTTTAACCCAACGGTCAGGGACATAGAGGGTCCAGAAAATGCTGGTCTCACCTAAATCCTCATTCAGTGCTTAACGGAAGCCCCTCCCTTCAGAGCAGCTGCAAACTGCCTGGAGAGCTCTTCTCAACCTTACCTACCCTGACAGTACCCTTATTTCCCCACTTAAGGCCTAAATGGTAAATGTTGGGGAGGACAATAGGTCAAATATAGTAGAAAGGATTAAACCATTCCAAAGTCTTTTTTTCCATCACCTACATAAAATCTTATTTTTCTCCCCAAGTACAAAGTGATATGATATATGGTAAGAGAAAGACTTGGTGAACACTCTAATAGCTTCCATGAAAATTAACTTTCATTGATTTGCTATTAAAATTCTACATCCACAACTACTTTGTATAATGATTTACTGGGTACGGCTGGTTTTGAGTCATGAGTTGGCAGGTGCATAGGTACATTTATAGCAGAGGAGGCAACCCTTTTAAAGATGCTAGGAGATGCCTAAACTGAGAATCACTATTCACCTCAAGACTCCTGAACACTGGAATCTTTACATCTTCTGAAGAGGAAGCTTACAGAAATGAGTGTTTGCAAAATCAGAATCTTGCCTGTGAGGTCACTGGACCTTGGTCTAACTCTAATTTGAATAATTACATTTCGTTCCACCCTGAGTCAGTAGAGGTCTCTGATTAATAATCAGCATTTGCTACATGCCAGTGAAGTGTTTCCTGCTATAAATAGACAGAGTTAACAATCAAATTAACTATGGGAACTGGCAAGATGAACACTCCATTCAGGGAGAAAGATAGATGGCAATATGTATAAGGTTTGTGAGCACTGAGCTGTCTCTGACCCTAATCCATTAACAGTTATTGTCAAAGGTCACTCTGTTAACCCTCATTTTTAAAAACTCCCTTCCAAAAGATGCCACTTTTCTTCCTGGGGGCAGGCATTTTAGCAATAAATATTCTATAATGATACGCTAGAACCTTGAGGTGCCTAAGGATAAGCGTGGCTGGAGAAGCATAGATCACTGTCATTCTAACACTTCTACCCACTCATTCATTGTTCACAGTCCTTGGACTTGCTGTCCTCAGTGACCAAGTCCTCACCTCTTGTGGCCAGGCAGAGCCTAACTCTCGTAAAATGTCCCTAATGTGTTCCTTTACCCAATTATAATGAAATAAAATCCAGTATAGGACAAGCATCCTGGAAAAAGAGTGTGTTCTATTAAACGATTTATCAACCGAAGCTCATAATCTTATTAAAAAAATTTAATATATTTGGGAATATATTAAATTAAAATAAACTTTTTGCCAGCAGTAGGATTTCCTTTTTTTCTCTCTCATATTTTAGCGATAATGTGTTTCCTTCCTTCCCTTGTCTTGATTCCCAACAGATAATGCGTGAGCCCTAGAGTACCAGGTCAGCTAAGCTGTGACCTCACCGCTGAGCCAATCTCTGGCATTTACAGAAGGTCTTTAAGGCAGGATCTTTGTTGTTCACACATTATCTAAATGCCTATACGATCTTATTGGCTGTGAGTCCAGGGTCTGGGGTGCATCTCCATATTTGGCCTTAGTCTATACATTTCTCTTATTATTATCAAACCTCTGTACCAAGTGGTGCATATCTGTTGTGTTGGGCCTCTACCTTCACTGCTGCATCAATAGTGCTGCCACCAATAGTGACATAATTAACAAACCGCCACTCCCATAGATTTATTGAAGCATCTGCCACCCTGAGCACCTTTTACATTCCATCTTTACATTCTATCTAACTCTTTCTTCCCTTGGTATAACTAACATTCTTTTGGTGTCTTTTAACCTTGGTGATAGGGTTGCCAGATTTATCAAATTAAACAGTGGGACGCCCAGTTAATTTTGATTTCAGATAAATAAGCATGGGACATATTTATACTAAAATATTATTTGTTGTTTATCTGAAATTCAAATTTAACTGGGCATCCCATATTTTTTCTGGCAACTTTACTTGGTGATGATATTTCTCTGCTACTTTTCATCCAGGCTTTAAGCTTTGTTCCCATTATATCCTTTATCTTCACCTACCCCTCTCTGAATTTATTTATTCTACTAGGCTCAACTACCATATCTCTTCTAAATCATCTCTCTCCCTTCTCTGAACTCCTTAAACCTATTCAGCAATTTAATATGCCTCCCTGCCACATAAATCTCTTCGATTGTATTAAATTATTATTTGAATCGTTCATGTGTTTATCATTTATCTCTTACACTCAATTTTACATTTCTGAAGGTAAGGATTGTTCTTTGTATCCCAACACCTCCAACAAGACTTCCATGGATGGGCTATCAGCAAATGTATAAAATTTCTATATTCTTTGGTTTCTACCCATCCAAATAATCCCTTCCATTTTTATACTGTGCTACCTGGAAATCCTACCACTACACATCCTTAGTACGTTCTCTTCCCTGGATATTATACCTCTTCATAATTCCATCTCTTTCAGCTCCTCATTCTTACCGATGGCCTCACCTCCTACATTGCTGAGAATAGGGAAGCATTCAGAGAAAACTTCCACACACTCTCATTTGTGTCTATAGCCATACATTCCACCTTTATTCCACCTTTATTCCACCAATGACAATGAATCTGCTCAGTGCTTCTTTCCCTAGCTAAACTCTCCCTTGCCTCACTTTCCTCCTCAGGTCATCACCAGCAATTCTACCTTCTCTCCTCTATACAATGTTCTCCCTTTTATGGGGATGTTACCATTAACATGTGCTAATATTTCCCTTTTTAATAAGCAAGTGAACAAACAAACCTCCTTCTCCCTTGACAGCAAATTACTTTCCAACTATACCACACTACATTTTGACCCCCTTTACAGCAAAAATCTTCCAAGGGGTCCATATTTCCTGTCTCTACTTCTTTTCCTACCATTTTCTCCTGAATCTACTACATCAGGTTTTGGTCCCATCTACACCTAAAACACTTTTTATCAAGGTTACCTAATTATGACTTCCAAATGATCATATTAAATGAGAACAATCTGGGCTCACCTAACTCAACCAGTCTGCAGTGTGTGAACCAAGTTTATTGCTTTAGTAATTGCCCTTCTCTCTCCTGTGTAGTAAGTTTTGAAATACCTTGGAACAGCATCTTCCCTCAGCTACAATATCACCACTCCTTTTTGCTTTTTTCCCTTCTTCCTCACTGGCTATTTCTTCTCCATCCCTTCTGCATATTGCTTCTCATGCCTATTGCTATTCCTGACCCCTAAAAGGAGGAATACCCAAGGGCTCAAACTCTGAACCTATCCTTTATCTATACTCACTCCCAAGGTGGCCTTCTCCAATCTTGTACACTTAAATACTTCCTATATGCTAACAACCAATTCCCAAGATTTTGTCTCTGGACTTTTCTCCTGAACTCCAGACTCATATGTTCATTTGTAAGTGCAACGTATCTATTTGGAAGTCTATAATGAATCTTATATTAGCTAAACTGGTTTCCTTCCTCTTACACCAAACCTGCTTCTACCATAAAATTCACTAATTTTAATAACTCTTAAGTTGTTCTACCAGTCACTCCTATTAAAAACCTTGAAGCCATCCTTGACAAATCATTTCCCCCCACCCTCCCCGTTCCATCCATCATAAAATCCTGTTACTTTTTTTACTCTCAAAATGTATTCAGAATCTGACTTTCCTCATCAGATCCACCTCTTGCCTGTGTTATTAAAACAACTTTGGTTTACTCACTTCCACTCTTGCTTTTCTAGCTGTCTACGCTCCATGCAGCAACCATAATGATCTTTCTAAAACACCTTTTAAACATATCCCTTTCAAAACATAGTTACACCAGGCATTATGCAGAAGGATAACTAAATTCTCTTGAAAACTCTCCAAAGGCTGGCTGAGAATAATATCTTCTCACTGGTCTACAAAGCAAGATGATCAGGCTTCCCAGAACTTTTTGATCTCCAAACCACTCCTCTTCCACACTGGCATTCTTGCTGTTTTTTTGAAGCTTCCAAGCAAACTACTTGGGATTGTTTTTTACTTGCTCTTTTTTTTCGGCCTGAAATAATCATTCCCTAGATACCCATTACTTCCTTCACTGCTCTGCTCAAAGGTCACCTTATCAGACAGGCCTTTCCTGATGACTTTATATAAAATAACATCCTTCCTCTCCTCTCTTCCACCTCCATCCCTACTCCCACCACCCTGATTAATTTTCTCCACAGCAATTTCATGTCAAGATAGAAGTTTGTTTCTTTATTATTTCCCACACTAGAATGTAAACTCTATCTGAACAGGAACTTGGTTTGCTTTGTCATTGCTGTAAGTCTGTACCTAGACCCAAAAACTTTGTAAACATCCAACAAAGGTTCACTCACTCAACAAATGTACTTTGACCATTTACTATGAACCAAGTGTTTTCCTAAGCACTATGAAGTAGAACCTATAGCCTGGAGAACAAAAAATGTTCTGTCCTTAGTACTTATCATCTGTGTTGCCTTGGGCAAGTAAATAGCTTCCCTAAATTTTGCATTTATTAGTACATGAGATCAAGACAACATCCTCCTTATAGGGTCATTGGAAAGAAAAAAATAAGATAATGTTTTTATCTGGATATGCTTGTAAATATTCTAGTGCTATGTAAATATAAATCCTTATTGATCTTCATAACAACTTTATGAAGCAGATAGGGCAGTTTTGTTTTTTTGTTTGTTTGTTTGTTTTTAACAATAGTCCTCTTTTTTTTTTAATTGGAAAAAAAAAACCTCCTAAAAATTAAGTGATTTGCCCCCTAATTGGAGCTAGTTAGTAGCAGAGCTAGAGATATGTCTCAGGTCTTTATGCTTATGTTCTAGCTCCATTTTCATGGTACTTTTCCTTCCAGATTGCTCAGTGCATGTTGTATGGGCTAATGTAATTAGGTTTATGAAGGCTTTCAAATGTCTTTGGCAAAAAAGCTAGAGAAGCAGCTGTATTAGCTTTCTAGGGCTGTCATAACTATGACAGATTCAGTGGCTTAACAGAAATGAATTCTCTCACAGATTTGGTCTATAAGAAGACTCATTGCAATCTCTTCCTCTATTGTCACATGGCTTTCTCCACATGTGTCTGTGTGTTTGTGTCCAAATTTCCTCTTCTAACAAGGACACCAGTCATTGGATTAGCTATCTGAATCCAGTATGACCTCATCATAACTTGATTACATCTGAAAAGATTCCCTTTCCAAGTAAGACTACTTGCACAGGTATTGAAAGGAAAAAGTTTGAACATCTCCCAGGGGAGGTGAGTAGTGGCACAGTTCAACCCACAACAGTATTTACAGGGCCTAGAAACATTTTCAAAGAGCGTGCCAGGGAGAAAGTTCACATTGTTGGAAGGTATGCACGTCCAAAGACAGTCCAGCTGTGCACAGATCGATCAGACACATACCAGCGTTCCCCTTGCAGCTGACAAACACAAACAGAGAATCAACCTAAAGGCATGAAATCATCACCCTGGTGGAAAGGGGTTTGGCAAAGTACTCTGGTTTCATAAAGTAATCTACCTTAATCAGCATTATATAATCCCTCCGAAGGACACGAGATAGAAGCAATGATGCAAGCAGGGCAGAGCTCAGGGAGAAATCTTGCCCTACATTGTTACACGGCGCTACTGCGCAGCTGGCACACCTTTCAGCTTGCTCTGCCTCAAGCACCTCGCCTGGCAACTAACCCAATTTAGTCAGACCTTCCAATGTTAAGGGAAGTTCTATATTTAGCCCCTGTTTCCTGCCTGAGGATGAACTTTACCGGCTGCAGTGTCATACCTTAACATAGCTCTGTTCCTGCCCTTTGTTTTTATGGGGGAAACCAGCAGCCTGCTCTGACATAGGGACTTAAGGTATTTTTATAGCTAAAGAGACCCCAGCTCATGTAATTCAACTTCTTCCTTTTGTGGCATCCAAGTGGAGCTGCTACCTAAGTACGAATGGGAGTCCCAACAATTCCTAGCTGCAAACCTTTGGACCAGTTCCTTACCCTCTCTGTGCCTCATTTTTCTAACCTGTAAAATGCAGACAATACATAGTAATATTTACCTAAAAGGATTATTGGAAGAAGTAGATTTATGTAAAGTACTTAAAGCAGTGCCTGGCACATAGCAAATACAAAAGAAATTTCAACCATTATGATTTTCATTGTTTCAGATGAGCACACCAAGGCCCAGATTAACCAGCGATCTAGTACAGTCAGACCTGGAATTGGTCTGTTGGGGAATACTTCTCATTTGGTCCACAGTTAGCAAACTTAAAGTAACTCCTTTGAGATAAATAAAAAAGGTAAGAGCCACACCTGACCAGCTTTGGCTTTCATTTGTTCCCTAGATTACCTGATAGATGGACCTACGGGGATGAGGCAGTAACAGTAACAGCAAGTTAGATTGAAGGGGTGTGAGATTAAAGACAAAGAAATCATTTAGAGGCCATTATAGGAGTCTAGGTGGTAAATAATTAGTTGGGAAAGGAAGGAAATTTATTAAAAATAATAATAAACTAAGCAGGTTTATTACCAGGAAAAGTACAAGGCAAGCAAGTAAAAATATGTGTCTTCCTGGATAAGACCATGAAGGAGGACAGAGCTGGTAGGACTTGTTTGGTAAAAGCATATGGTCTGTTAGGCCTGGTAGAAGTTAGGAGTAAATCAGAACTGCTGAGGTACCAGGTGGGAATGGTATCAGGTTTCAGTAACTATTTAAATTGTGGGGGTTGCGGGGTGGGGGGGACCTCAGAAGGATTTACTGGATCACTCTGTCTACTCAACTGAAGGCTGATAGCCCATGAAAGTGCCCTCATCTTCACAGCACCTAAAAGTCTTGCATCTTGGGGAGAACTACAAATGAATTTTTCCGCAGGAAAAAAAGGAAATTAATATTTAAAAAATATATCTCTGAACTCCAGGCATGTTAATTCATCTAATGAAATTCTTGGGCCCTTCATCAGACCTCAAATGATACAGGGGTTTAGTGAAGATATCTCTACTTCACTAGAAGATGAGGGAGTATTGGTAGAACCTGGTAGATGATTGGGTGTGGGGACAAAGGGACATGAGGCCTTAAGGATGATGTCCAAATGGAGGGCACTTTCCTGAGTTTGGAATTAACAAAACACTTTCACATCCACTCCTCATTTCTCCAAAGTACCGTAAAAGACGAGTAAACACAATAGAAAATATTTATTTTTTATACCTGTTCTCTTATTGAATCCTGAAAACATCCCTACTAGGTTGATTTGTTCTTATCTTTATTTCATAAATAAAGCAATCAAGCTATAAAGCAGTCATAGAACTCTGGTGTTCTGCTATCACATTAAGAAATTGTCCGGTCTGGTAGAGTGACGGCAATGAGTCTTGTGAGAACAGGGTCCGAGAAAGCTGCACTCAAACAGAACCCTGGTCTTCAAATGCCATATTCTATTAGCAGAAGTAGAACATTCTAGCTTTACTCGATTTATAATTTGCTGAGGTTTGGTACCCTCAAAATGTGGGCCTTTGTGAGATAATAACAAGCAACCAAAGTATCTTCAGAAAGGGCTACAAAGAAAGTAAACGTGAGGCAATTGGTACGCGGGATTGGAGGGGGATTCATGAGGTGGGTGGGTCAGGGGAAACACCTGACCTACACAGCACCTGAAAATCTCGGGCAGGAAAGGAGTCAGCCTTGCTACAATCTGGGCAAAGGCAAAGAAAAAAGCAGATACAAGGCCTGAGGCTGAATCCAGTCGGAGCCAAGGAAAGACTGTAGGCGATGAGGCTGGACAAGCAGGCTGGGACCCGTCTATGTGGGTCTTGGTATTGTCAGAAGTTTAGATTTTATTCCAAGTTCAAAGAAAACAAGTGGAGGGTTTCAGGCAAAAGAGTGACATTATTTGATTTATGTTTTTAAAAGATTCCTCCTGCTGCCATGTGGAGAATGGATCATAAAGCAGCATAAATGACAGATGGGAGACTAGTTAGGAGAGCTCTCTATAGCCTAACATGAGAGACAATGCGGCTTGGATTAGGGTGAAAGCCATGGAAGTAGAGAGATGTGGATATCCCATATCCCATATGTTGAGCAGAAAGCTAATGAACTAGATGTGGAGAGTAGCCAATAAAAGAGGACTCAAACAAGAATAATTGTTACCTATTCTGGTGAAAGAGAGCATCTAAGCCTAGGCAAGGGGTGTAGTAAATCAAGGCAACCAAGGCACTATACAGAATTTGGAAGGATTCAACTTTTGAATTAATTAAATTCATGTTCTGGTTTCCACCACTAATACTGTGTATTTTCTCATCTATAGAATGATAGTAGTAACTGTCTCCTAGAATTTTCACTAGACAATTTACAGAAAACACTGAACACGACAGCAGTATATTTTAAGTGCTCAATAAGTGTTAGATTATCATTATTATTCTTTTTCATTAAGGATTATTCACAGGAAACAGCTGTCACCTTTTTGTTCTCCTCTGTGCTTAGCTCTGGGTCTCTCATTTCTTTTTCTTTTCTTTTTCTTTTTTTAAGACTTTATTTGTTATTTTTAGAGAAAGGAGGAGGGAGACAGGCAGAGAGGGAGAGAGACATCAATGTGTGGTTGCCTTTCACCTGCCTCCAGCTATGGACCTAGCTGGAGACCTAGCTTGCAACCTGGTTATGTGCTCTGGCTGGGAATCAAACCACTGACTTTTGTGTTCATAGGCTGGCGTCTTAGCCACTGTGCCACCAGCCAGGGCTGTGGGTCTCTCATTTCTTATTACATGCCTAACTGTACCATCCCTACTGATCTGATCATAGCATCTCTTTGCATTGGGTCCACAAAAGGAAAGCAATTGATAAACTGTCCTCTGGTGTTTACCTCATGCCAGCAGGCACAAGGCTTCTGAGTCTGCCTCAGGCATCCTTTCTAGGGATATCCATCAGGTAGCACATTTTTACAGTGCATCACTAGCCAGCTCTGCTCAAGCCAACTAGGATTTCCTTGATTATGCTTGGTGTATTCAGAAGCACAACTCAAGCGTTAATGCTACATAGTACATAATAAAGCTTAGTTATTCATGACTGGGTTAGGTAGTGATATAATTGCATTAGTAATCTGCCAGACCAGCATCTTAAAAAAATTTTTTTGAGCCATGACTTATAGTAAAAATTACATCATAACCCAATAAATAGTGTGTAATGGAAACAAACCATAACAAAGCAGCATTTATTCTACTACACATGGGACACTCTGAATACTTCCTGCCCTATTTCCACCACTACCTTTTGTTTCAAATTCTGGTCATAACCCATTAAATTGATTTCATGACCTCTTAATGGGTCCTAACTGAAGAGCTGTGCTGAAGGCCACAGCAGATTGTTTTATACTAAGTTTCTGCTTCTCTCACCTTGCACTGTATGGCTTGTTGTGACTTGCATGTGTCTGAACTCTACATCTGTAAAAGGCATTAACTGCTTGTAATTTTTCAAAGGACGCTTCTAATTCAAGTGTTAGTCCGTCTGTTAAGACCTACTTATTGCTTTTTAAAAGTAAAAGAATTAAAAGCAAATTAGGAATTTCAGGCTAACACTAACCAGGATTTTTCCCTCCTTTGTAAACCCTTCCATCTGTCTGCCCTCTTTTGCACAAAACTCAAATAGGGACACACATCTCATCAAATCAAATGTGGGAGCTGTCAAAAAGCTGCCAAAATATCATGCCAATTGCTTTATTTTTTAAAGGAGAATTAAAATCAGATTTAACAAAATGAGTTGTTTGTTTTGTTGCTTTTTCTTCTGGCCGTTATAGAAACATGGACCTCAGTTTAGCATGAAGTTTATGCGGTAGCCTTCCAGAGACAGTCCTAAGGTACACTAAAATAAATAAGGATAACACAGTTCTCCTGGGGCAGAGATCAGTGAGGAGGAGGGGAGAGGGGGAGGGGGCCAATAGCTCTAGCTCTGAACCCCTTTAGACTAGGAAGCCCAGGGTGAGGGCAATTATCCAACCTCACTTATTTTTCTCTCTCCCACAGAACCTAGTTCAGAGGAGCCCAGTACCCTCTAATTCCATTCCCCTGGCAATTGAATCTTTGACAAATTTTCTCTTGACCTAACTTTGAGATTTGAAATAACAACTTTCTAGCTACTCCTCAGTAATTAAAAGCCATATTTAAGTAGATAAAGGGACTGAACAGTTATTGCCCAGTTTTCAGATGACAGAGCCCTGAAGTCTCTTGGAGAGCCCCCTCTTTCTCCACAGAATGGGCAGTCTTGGGACTGTAGCCTTAGGACCACAACCCTACCCCCACCAAGGGTGCCACAGGCAGAGGGGTGGCTGGTGCTATGAAATGGTTCAGAGCAAGACCCTGAAGTCAGGCAGATCCTTATGTTCAAATGCTGGCTCTACCATTTAGATCTGTATGACGTTGAACAAATCACATATTCTCTCATTTTCCTCCTCGTTGGGGGGAATTAAATGAAAACAAATCGTATAGAGCATTTAGCACACACATTGGCAAAAAAAAAAAAAAAAAGCCCACAAATGGCAGATGCTATGGTTATAGTCTTTATCTCTGTTATTGTTATGAAAGGAATGTGCTCTAATCAAGTATCTTGTATGTACATATAGGACAATCAAAATATAGGGAAATATGCAAAAAAGAGAAAGGGGACATATGTAAGATGAGTAGGAGGATAAAAAACAAATGCTTAGGCTTGAAAAGCAATGACACAAAATAAAAGAGACGAATGGTTAAGAATTAAAGCTGGAAAATAATTTTAAATGGATCCATTTAATGTCTCAATGTTAAGTCCTTGTTTAACAATCATCTTGTTACCTATCATAGAAGCAGAGGCTTATTATTCAATTTCTGTTCATATAATTTTCATCTCTTCTTGTTACTTTTTCATTCTAAAGAACCTCCCTCCACTAGAAAGCTAATCTCTATTTAGTCAAATATGCTTGCTATGGGCTCTAACACATTTTCTCCATTAATATTATTTTTTACTTTATTTTATTTTTATTTTATTGTTGTTGTATTACATCCATCCCCTTTTTGCTCCCCTCTGTCCCCCTCCCTCCACTAATACTTTATTATGTTCTGTGATACTAAGTCACCCTTTGTGGTTCTCTGACCAGGGTACCTCTTGAGTAGTACTTTTGTGTTCTATGCCTAATATTTGAAATGGAAGTAATTACAAGGGGGGAATGAGATCCTCAAGTTTGAAGACCCCAAGAGGGTAAAAATAACTGACAACATTTTTAGGTAAGTTTTAGCAGCAACTCTTTACTTATAGCATAATCTATTGAGCTGGTTTACCCATTCATAAATCTTGTCTCCTGTTTTCAGTTCAGTTCAGTGACTCTCACAGTGATATTTTTCAGGTGTCTTTTAAATGCAAGACTTCTAGATTATCTTCCCTAACTACCTAGGCAGGAATACCTTTCTGTCCAAGTCAGTGAAGTTCTAGTATACATATATTTATGAAAAATGGAATGCATCCATTTGTAGGTCCCCATATTTTATTTATTTTTTATTCCAAAAGTTCTTTATTCTTATTTCTGATTGATCAGCATTTGGCAGTAGTCTCCCGGGCTCTCTCCCTCAAGTAACTAATGACCAATAAATAGTATGTGCCAAGAAAATCACAACTTAAAGAAATCCTATTTAAGAAAATTTATTTGTAAAGTATTACTCTATAACAAATACATTTCTAATTTATCTAAGCTTATATTAGATTTCTGTACTTTTCTTAAAATGAAATCTCAAGATTGTACCATAAAACCCCTATCAAAAATCTCAGTAATATCTCTTCCATGCAGTCTGAGCAAGACGCTTAGCTTATTGGAACCTCAGTTTTACTATCTATTAATGGCAGTGATAATATCCACCTTGAGTGTTGTGAGGATTAAAAGTAGTAATGTTTCTAGCACATAGCAGGTACTTAATAAAAGCTGGCTAATATTATAAACAGTGTTTTTAATAGAAAATAAGAGTCTGATGAAGATGAAGAACAATCCCAGCTGGAAAATATTTTTAAATGGCATACTCAGGAAGAACTACTTTTTGTGAATCAATCAAATTTCGGTGGTACTAAATCATTCAGGCTAAGTAGCCAACCATTGTCTATCGACTGGTGTGGCTCTGGGGGAAACCCTGAAAGTTTAGATTCTTATGTCATTGGAAAACTTGCCATTATTCCTTCTGTCCTTTAGTAACCAACCTTGTTTGCATTATCCAAGTATTATCTGGATATGGTTCTTTATTAAAAGATTAGTACTGATGTTTGTTAACAAGATGGTCACGCAGGATTAACTCAGATCATGCAGGGCTGACACCTTAGGTGTCCATTAATATTGTTATTTCCAGTGGGTAAAAATGATGAGATAAGATGACCCCTGAATTCTCTTCTATTTTTTATTATTTCATGATTTAAACTCAAAGGATACTTGCATGATTTACTGAAAACTGTGCAAAGTCTTTCATCTACAATTACAAAACACAAAGTGTTCCTAAAACTGAACTTGTTTAAAACTCATTTGTCTGCAAACCTGACCTGAATGGCTGGGAGGCTATTTATAG
Source organism: Noctilio leporinus (assembly GCA_004026585.1). Lineage (NCBI taxonomy): Eukaryota > Metazoa > Chordata > Mammalia > Chiroptera > Noctilionidae > Noctilio > Noctilio leporinus. Next base: position 199,846 of record PVIW01002236.1, read on the forward strand.
TCCTTACATGTTTCACTGAAGAAATATTCATGCATTTGATTACAGGGTACTTGCCACAGACTCTGCTGGCTGTAATATAATTTACGCATACTGTGTAAATCCCTTACAGCTGCTTGTGAATTCTATAATCCAGGATCATTTCTGGAAATTCCTGAGATTCACCCACCACCAGCTCTTTTCCTATAGAAAGCTTGGCATGTACCTTGCCCAAGGCAACCTTCCCCACTCACCTGATTAGATTCTGGTGAAGTAATTAGATTCCTGCCTTGTAATTCTTCCTGCAGCCCAGGTTTTAACCACTTGGCTTGAAGAAGGTAAAGATGGGAAAAAGCAAGGAAACAAAATTAAATCAGTGAATTTGCCTAATTAGCATCTGCTTGGGGAAAATTTTGATGAAAAAAGTATTGATAATGGGAAAAAATACACCCACAAGGTTTAGGCATTATGTGGACATTACATACGAACATACCCTTCTAAAGAACTTCCACATAATACTCTCCCCAAAGAATCTGTTGTATTTATAGAAAATATTATACTAATTTTTACCAATGAGAAAATTGAGACCCAGCAGAGTGTTCTGATTACCATGGGCAACAACAACAACATTATCTTTGCTTCAAACAGTACAGGAGTCTCCTCTTATCCACAGAGATACATTCCAAGACCCCCAATGGATGTCTGAAACTGCAGATAGTACCAAACACTACATATATTCTTTTTTCTTATATACACATACCTATGATAAAGTTTATAAATTAGGCACAGTGAAAGATTAACAATAATAACTAATAATAAAATAGAACACTTATAACAGCATATTGTAATAAAAGTTATATGAATATGATCTCTCTCTGTCAAAATATCTTATTGCACTCTATTCACCTTTTCTCTTAAAGGAAACCATTTACAGCTTCTCCTGGGCATGTCTGAATTGCTCGCATCACTAATCTTGCCCTTTAGGGTCATTATTAAAATAGGTAAAGGTTATCTGAATGCAAGCACTGGGATGCCTCAATAGTTGATCTACTAACCCAGGAACTACTAAAATAATGGGTGAAGAGCGTACAGGGCATGGATACGCTAAAGAAGGGATGATTCACATCCTGGGCAGGAGGGAAAGGGGACACTTGAGATTTTGTCAGACTATTCAGAGAGCACACTACTTTAAAATTTCAAATTGTTTATTTGTGGAAGTTTCCACTTATATTTTCAGCCCGGGGTTGACCATAGGTAGTTAAAAGCACAAACAGTAAAACTGAGGCTAATGGGGAACCACTGTATATGTTATTGGCATACTCTGAAGTAGGGTGACTTATTGTTTCAGTTTGCCTGGGAGTGACGGATTTCCCAAAATGTGGGACTTTCATTGCTAAAACAGAAAAGTTCTGGGCAAACTGGGAGGAATCATCTTCCCTACTCTATTGCTCTTAGACATAATTTTCTTCTACTCATTTCCTGCTTAGAAAGGTAACCATCTCACTTTTCAGCAAGTAGCTAGAGTGTAAATTATAAAGAGAAGATGATTATAAAAATTATTTTCAGGTACAACATGTGCCCAACTTTATATTTAAACTTCATGCTGTGCCAGTATGAAGCATGGAACAAGACTGAAAAAAACAATTTACTACTAACAGGCAGATTTTGTTTTTTTCTTCAAGCTTACCTCCATAGTTTAATTATTCCATAATAGTCACACATTATTATGCTTTTTAAAAAATTATCAGATCACCACGTGATCCAGCATTCCACTCCTAGGTATATACAAAAAGAAATTGAAAATAGGGACTCAGATGTTGTATTAATGTTCATTATAATATCATTCACAATAGTCAAAAGGTGGAGACAATATGTGTCCATCAACAGATGAATGGAGAAACAAAACATGGCATATACATACAATGAAATATTACTTAGTTATAAAAAGTATGACGTTCTGATACATGCTACAAACAGGTATGAAGTTCAGCTACATGCTACAACATAGATAAACCTTGAAGACTTTGTGCCAAGTGAAATAAGCCAGAAAACTATAAATATTATATAATTTCACTTGTATGAGATACCTAGAATAGGGATATTCATTGAGAGAGATTGGAAGTTATTAAGGGTTGGAGGGAGGGGGAATGAGAACTTACTGCTTCATGGTTAGAAAGTTTCTTGATTTGGGTGATAAAAAAGTTGTGAAAATAAGCCCTGGCTGGTGGCTCAGTGGCTAGGCACCAGCCTGCAAACCCAAAAGTCACTGGTTCAATTCCCAGCCAGGGCACATAATCAGGTTGTGAGCTAGGTCCCAGCCAAGTCCTTAGCTGGAGGCAGGTGAAAGGCAACCATAATTGATGCTTCTCTCCCTTTCTTCCTCCCTCCCTACCCTTCTCTATGAAAATGACAATAAAATCTTTTAAAAAACACACAAACAAACAAAAGCTGTGAAAATAAACAATGGTAATGGTTGTACAATATTGTGAATGTAATTAATGCCACCAAATTGCATGTTTAAACATGGTTAAAATGGTAGATTTTATATATGTTTTACTGTGATAAAATAAATACCAAAAACATTCATCTCTAAAGATTGAAAAAGGGGAAAAGGGAAATTTTAGGCAAAAAAAAAATGAAGTTTATGGTTAATACTACATGAATAGAACATTAAACAGTTAGGTGTGCTAAACCAGTATTATACCTGATGATATATGAAATACACCTATCTCTTGTGTTTTCAGCATATTTCTCTTTTCTATACACAGATCTCTAGCCAAAGATTAAACATCTTATATTATAAAATTACATACAATTATATATAGAGACCTCTGCTATATTCTCTATCAAAATAAGTTCCTTAGGCCTGTGTAGGTGAGACTGTTTAAATGCCAGAGAAGAGGCAGCTTTTCAACTTAAACCAATAAGTAACACACTACGTACTTAAGAACACCAATTTTTTGAAATATAAGTCATCCCTGAACTTGAGGTAACAAAAACACATCTCAGAGGTGAAATATAGCAGGCATCATCCCGTAAGGCTGTAAAGCTGTTCTCTGAATCTATGAGTCTGTTTTTTTTTGTTGTTGTTGTTGTTTTTTTTTTTATTTTGTTTTATGTTTCTTTAGATATTGAATCATTTTTGTTGCATATTGGCCCTTTTTATTAAGAAGTCTTACTAGTCTACCTACTCCTTGTCATGGTTCTTTCGATGATGGTAGATAACTTTCTCACATGCAAATACTCAAGGAATTCCTTCTACAAACATTCAGAGATCTCTTTTTGTGAAGTTCCTAATTTCCCATATTTTTCCCTGAAAATTCTAACCACCAGGTCTGCATAAACTTCAAACTCTGGCTCTTCAACTTAGCAGAACGGCTGGCCTCTGGGTTCTCCTTCCCTACGTCGCTGTCTGGAAATTCTCTCCAGGTAAATCAGCTGTTATAAATGCAGGACTCACCTCGTTTGTTTTCCTTGTCTCAGGAATCTCTCCCCTATACTGCCTGTTGTCCAATGTCTGAAACCCATTGAGTCATCTATTTTTTTCTAACTTTATAGTTGTTTAAAGAAAGTGAATATATGTCCTGTTGCTCCATCTCATGGCCAGAAGTTCCCTGATGCGTTCTTTTTAACGTGAGACATTTTAGGGATTAATGAAAGAATTCATTGAAAATAATTGCTTTTTGAAGACAAGTTAAGGTTTCCTATGATCATGCGTTGGAGTTCAAGGCATGGACTTTAGAATCAGGTTGCCTTAATCTTGGTGCTGCCATTTACAGGCTGTGTAAGACTGGTCCATGGTCTCATTTCTTCTTTGCCTCTGTTTCCCCATCTGTAACATGAAAGTGATAGTAGTGCCTATTTTATTAAGTTTTTATGAACATTAAGTGAGTCAGATGTGTGCAAGGTACTATGTGCATTATCTATTGCTGCATTACAAACTTATATAACAAACTACTCTAAAACTTAGTGGCTTAAAACAAGAATTATTTATTTAGCTCAGTGTGGTAGATTACAATTTTGACTGGACTTCTCTGGACAGTTCTACTAATCTCATTGAAACATTCATGCATCTTCAGTCAGCTAGTTGATCCTACTTTTGGGGTTCAGTTCATTGTTGGCTCTGATGATGGGGGTAAATGAACCTCATGTCCCTCACCTCTCACATGGTGGTCTGGACTTGTTCACGTGACTGTTTGGGCTTCTAAGAGCAGCAACAGCTCCATTGTTCAAGCACTTCTCAAGTCTCTGCCTCAATCCCATTTTCTATTTTCCCATTTTACCAATTCAAGCCATATAGCATGGTCCAGTCAATGAAGAAAGGCATCATCAGAGATATGAATATAGAAAAGGGGCAATTCTGTGATTAGATTGCCAGTTTTGTAACCTAATGCAGACACAGCAACATTTTAATTGTGTAAATACATTAGTAATTTTTCTTTATTTCATTGTAATATATTGTGATAAATACAAGCATGTTATGGTTATCATTTATAAGTAATAGACAGTAATAACAACCAGGTAGCTGATGTGTTAACTCTATCTCATCAGTATACTATTATGGCTAAAGTAAATGTTTATGCTGATTCACCTAATCTTTTTACTGTGCTTCTATGCAATCATTACAACTTCAGGGGACATCTTTTGCCTCCAGTTCTACAGTTGTGTTCTGCTGCAAAATTCTCCCTACTCTCTTCATTGGGAACAGTTGAATAAATCACCAAGAATGTTGGCAAGAGTGACTTCTGGGCTGAGTGCTTTTTGAAGAAGAAAATATTCCCTATTACTCAGAAATCATTTACATAGGTTAATTCCTGTGGGGTAAAATTCACAGCACCCCACAGAGAAACCATCTTTCTGCAGCATCACAGAGGGGTTACTGTTCAAGCATTTTAGGCACACATATGTGGGCACCCCAGCAATAAAAAACTATTTATTGTTCCTGTACATTTAGGTTTGAATAGTGCTCCCTTTCTGAGTATGTTCCTCTCCTGACACCAAATACTATAATTATTGTCCCAGTGAAGTATTGCCTAAATATTCCTGGATCAAGCACTCACCTGCAGACCATTGTTCAATCATTCTCTGCTCCTACCTTCCTAAACTTGATTCAGTCACAGACAGTATGTGCATATTCCACAAGTCTTCACTGAACCTCAGTAACCTACAAGTCACCTACTTCTCTGTGGCAAGATGATTCATTGAGATATTAATTTTACCTTGCTCCTGCTGCAGTAGAATAAAAGAATGAAAGGGTAATTTTCCTCATCTACATCTCTACCAACAAGAATAATCATGCCACTGTGATCAGACTCCCTTGCTTTGGAGGAATTATTTTAGTAGCTTTTTTCTGTTTCAGAAGACACCCTGAAAGCAACATCTCTCCTACCCCCACCCCTGAACCTCAACCCACTACTTTGTTTAGGAAGAAGCTGGTACTTAGAAAACAGGTATTAATGGCCTGAACTTGGAAGAAAAAGAAACAGGTATTAATGGCCTGAACTCCCGTACAGTGAGGAGGTTTTAGGAGGAGGAGGAGGAAAGAATTGTATGTTTCGTGTATAGTCAGAAGACTTGGACATCACTCCCTTGCTGTGGCCCAGGGTGGTCAAACCTCTGATGTAGCAACACATAGATTCCAGGTACAATGGCCTTTGGAACCATGACCAAGTTTAAGTGTAAGGGGGTGTTTATATTTTAATGGACCTGATGGGCTTGGATAATGAACATCTTAGCAGCAACTGTGATGGAACAAAGACTGGGGACCTTTCTCCAAGTTTCCTACAGTGTGTATGTCCTAGTAGGGGAGCAGCCTTATCCCCACTCTCCTGTCCCATGTTCCCGCAATCAGATTTCCTGCTAGCCCTAGCTAGGAAGAAAAGCATGTATTACATTTCTCACATCCTAACCAAAGTGCAAACTATACTGATGTACTCGTAAAAATAAAATCTTCATCAACAAATTCCTGAGAGCTGGACTTCTAAACTATTTTCCATCCCTGTGTTTTTTGGTTTTAAGCTCGTCATCAGAAATCCCAGGCATAACATGGTAACAGGAGTCAGCAGGAGTCTAATATGTCAGTGCTAAAACCTCATCTGGATTTGGTACACAATGACTAGCTGACTGGCACCGGTAGGCCTGTTAGCAGGTGTGAGGCAAAGAGCATTCAAATCCTACCATGGCCCAAAAAGCAATTATACAGAAATGTTGCTGCAGGACTTAACATTTAAAACTCTCCGTAAATTCTAGTTGGCTCTATCCACTAGTCCAAAGGCAATTTCCTCCCAAACTTTTAGCATTATAGATTCCCTCTTTCCTCTTGAACCTGAAAATCCAGCTGTGTTCTCTCGCCTCTGACATCAGCATTGCTGGCTTTGGTACAGCCAACCATCTGGTTGGTGAAGCATGAGGCAGAATGAATCCAGCTTCCTGCTCCCTACTGTTCGCACATGAACACTGCAAAGCTCACTGGCGTCAACATGCATGGTGGACTGTGACTCAGACTCGCCAGGAATTAACATGTTAAACGACCCTGGGCCATAATTTCTGATGACCATTACTGGCATTTTCAGGCTGAGATTGGGGTGGCTCTTCTTGTGAGATCAAGGGCTTTCTGGAGACACTTTAAGTTGGGTAGCCTCTCCAAGTTCACCAAGTAATGTGATATCCTCAGCACAGGTGATAGCATAGAGATCTAGATTATTGAGAAAAGGAGTTAGCATTTTTAGCTCTTTCATTGTTTCAATCATGAAATGTATCTGCTCATTTACTGTTTGACTTTGTACTTCTAAAGGCGCTCTTTTATCTTTTTCTACTCATTTTCACCACTTATCTTTAAGTAGAAAAGTTTTACCCATTGGCATTAATGACTTTCTTCACCTTCCACTGCAATCCCTCACTCCTCCAGCTTTCCTGTCATTTCTACCTTGGGGGATTCTAAGGGGAAAAGAGAGAAAACAACCACCACCACCAAAAAAACAAAAAGGAGTGAGAGTAAGAGGCAACATGATGGTAGAGACACATTTTGTAATCAAGAAACCTGGATTTAGTCTTCACTCTATTTACTAAATGATTGATCTATGTGAAACAACATTTGAACTCTCTGCGCCTGAGATTCCTAAAGTGTCAATTTGGGGGGGAAATGGTAATGGGTAAGGTGTGGTCCCTGTAAAACAGAGAGTCCTTTTAGATATTATTTATTAAAGGAAAATTGAGAAAATGATTTTGAAGTTCATATTAGACCAAAAGTAGAGGCAATAAAATGAAAGTTGCTAAAGAAAACTAGTTTCTCCTCCTCATTTTCCCCATGAGCACTGAAGTAGGGACTATAACTTGTTTGGTTTAGTGCTTTCATTATGGAGATGAATTCTCTGAATAGATTTTCCCTGGCAGGATGAGAATTTTTCTTTCTCTCTCTCTCTCTGCAGGGAATAGAAATTTAGGATTTAGGAAGCAACACAAGGCCCTCTGCCCATTTATCTACCTGTGTCCATGAACTGTCCAGTCATCCTTTTCCAGCTTTCCTTTGAAACTAAAATATAGAAAGAAAAGAGCTATCCACAGCTTTGTTCAATGTGATTGCAAGCCTGTTTCATTCTTACTTTGTATTCAAGACACATGAGCTCCTCCTCCTGTAGTATTTGCTGATATACTTTGCACTCCAGCTGCTGCAATATTTAAATCAGTGATTCAGTACACAAACCACATGATGTGCCACTACACTCCAACAAGCAAGGTCTGTCTCTCCATGGGGACAGAGTATCTAAGCATCTGTCATTCTCCCCCCTTCACTTATAATTAACCACACACCCCTTTACACACATAAATATTTATGTGCAAAAATAAAACTCCCTGGTGTTTTAAGCCAATCTCTTGTCTCCTCAGTCAGCTTTCAAAGTTGCCAAAATAAATTTTTACTTAATTCAAGACTCTATAAGAAATTATTTGATGTGAAGAACTTATAACATATAATTCTATTCCCAGAAAATAATTATAAAACCTCAGAGTTAAAAGTATTACAGATACATCCAAACTTCCAGAATGTAAGCTTCATGAGACAGCAATCTTTCTCTATTTCATTGATATATTCCAATTATTTATAATAGTCCTCGGTGTAATATATAGGGTGAAATTAATATTTTTCAATGTTCAATGAATAAATGCACAGGCACCCCACCAAGAAGACATGACTTTGTTGTTTAGGACAAAGAATTTAAGACCAGAACTTCTAGACAAACATTAGATGTTAAGTGAGAATAAGCCAAAGTGAGAAATAATCACCCACTTATTTATTAACTACTGTTACACATCATCACATTAGGTCCCGAAATGATTGTAAAAAATAAATAATGTTCTTCACCTTCAAGAAACTCTTGGTTTGTATATAACTCTCAAAGAATGGGCCATGGGTCTTCTATCAATATCTATTACAAGTGCAGATTCCCAGGTCCCACTCCAAACTTACTGAACCAGAAGCACCAAGGTTGATCCCAGGAATCTCTATTTTCAACTTCTAGGCACAATCACTGTTTGAGAAGCTGGTCTAGTGAAACTCCTTTTATCTGCTTCTCAGAAACTACGTGTTCTCTGTTACCATTCAGGTAACATTTACATCATCATAGACAAACATCCCTTAGTGACCTGATAGAATGTAATAATATTAAAATAGCAGGACAATTTTAGATTAGTTATTTGGTACTCTATTGATTGGACCCACAAAGCGGTCCTCTTTTTAATCAGTTCTTACCAGGATTGGTGATTTAAGATGAATTAGAAGGATAAACATTTCGCAGATGCAGACTTTCTGAAACAGACCTAAACTGAATTTCCTACATGTTTACTAAGTTCCTCAACTTCTGCTAATAGTGTTTGAAACCTGCCTCAGTCCTCATCAATTTCAAGTATTCCAGTGTCTCCATTAACCTCTCCTGTTTTGCCCTAACTCCCTGACTGACAACTGCACACCTTCTTGAGAAGACTTAATTAGGTCCTCAGTGCCAACCTGTAGTCAGAATCAACTACCATCTGGCTCAGAATGGTGAAGTTTAACATTCTGAATGTTTGCTTTAATTATGTGTTCCTGTAATTTAATGCAATTTTCTATAGACTACTGACAAATTGCATCTTTAAACAACTTTGCTGGCTCCCTGTGCACTGTAAGATTCATTTCTCATTTGCTCTTCCCATTTAAAGATCTCCTTGCTTTGCACCTAGCTTCAACAATAAGAGACCTTCCCTTATATCACTTTTCATATCTACATATTGTTCAGCTCTGATTTCTACTTGTTCATGAATCATGTCCTGTAGTGATCTGGACACCTTTAATAACTATTCTTTTCATTTCAACATTCTTACCAGCCCTTCTCCAATTCTTCACCAATTCTTTTTGTAATAATTTGTAAACATTTAATATTTTGTTATTTTCCTTCTATGCCTTGGAACTGGATTATTTGCCATTCCATTAAATATATAGTCGGTACAAATTGAGAGTTTGATCACATACAAATGTGGTTATTATTTACACATAATATTATACTCTTATTCTCTGTGGATAAGATATATTAAATTCAATGTCATCCAGAAAAAAATCAAATGATTTGGGAATTGTAAACATTGGTCACTGAGCTAGCTACAAACACCTCCTTAACATTTTGAGAGAGGAAAAAAAAAAAGATTACTAATGATTTGTGATAACATCTTTTAATGTCCTAATGTTAATTGTGCATATTTGCTATTAATCAAAACAATTTTTTCAACTCAAAGTGATGGTACTTAATGTTCTGTTAATTATGCAAGGAGCTAATAAATTTGTCCCTTAAATGGATATTCAACTGATTAAGAGAAGCTAATCATCGGTTATGAAATCCATATGGCTCAGATGAGTCAGGGATCAAATGCTTTTTGCTTACCTGGGGCCAATAACTCTGTCTTCTTAAATTACCTCCTGTTTCAGCTGGAAGAGTTCTTTTCTTAAATATGTAGTTGTTATACTCTTACTTGTGGATTGGAAATGAAAACCTAAGTTAACCTGTAGTTTACAGATCAGACCAAGAACAATGTTGTGATAGGCTCAATTTCTTTCTTTCTTTCTTTACTTTTTTTTTAAAAGATTTTATTATTTTGCTTTTTTTCTTTTTTTTTAGATTTTATTATTTTTCAGAGAGAAGGGAAGGGAGAGAGGCAGAGAGGGGGAGAAACATCAATGTATGGTTGCCTTTCACCTGCCTCCAGCCATGGACCTGGCTGGAGACCTGGCTTGCAATCTGGTTATGTTGCCCTGGCTGGGAATTGAATAAGCAACATTTGGGTTTGCAGGTTGGTGCCTTATCTATTGTGCCACCAGCCAGGACTTCTTTCTTTCCTTTCCTTTCCTTTTCCCTTTCCCTTCTCTTCTCTTTTTATTCTTCCTCCTTCCTCACTCCCTCCTTCCTTCCTTTCTTTCTTTTATTTATTGTTGGTCTATTAACAGTTGTCCAATTTTCCCTTTTCCCCTCATTGCTCTCCCCTGAAATTTCTTAAGGAACTCCTAAAGGACAATAACTAGGCAAAGGAATTATATTCTGACATTAAGAATAGATAAGGCCCTGGCTGGTAGCACAGTGGATAAGGCGCCGGCCTGCAAACCCAAAGGTTGCAGGTTCGATTCCCCAGCCAGGGCACATAACCAGGTTGCAAACCAGGTCTCCAGTCAGGTCTGTGGCTGGAGGCAGGTGGAAAGCAACCATACATTGATGTCTCTCTCTCTCTCTCTGCCTCTCTCCCTTCCCCTCTTTCTAAAAATAATGAAAAAAAAAAAAAAAAAAAAAGAATAGATAAGGCCCTGGCTGGTGGCATAATAAATAAGGCACAAGCCTGCAAACCCAAAGGTTGCTGGTTTGATTCCCGGCCAGGGCACATAACCAGGTTGCAAGCCAGGTCTCCAGTCAGGTCCATAGCTGGAGGCAGGTGAAAGGCAACCATATATTAATGTCTCTCTCCCTCTCTGCCTCTCTCCCTTCTCCTCTCTCTGAAAATAATAAATAAAACCTTTCTAAAAAAAGAATAGATTGTTATAAATGAAATAAGATGATTTACAAGTTGAAGTCCCCTTGATGCTATAAAGATAATATAGGTATATTAATAGCTCAGTACTCAAAAAATGAATTTTTATGATAATATTAATCCTTTCAAAAATATTTATTAAGCATCTATTAGGTATCGGGTACTTGCTAGACACCAAACATGTAAGTAAGGGTATATAAATCACAATTCCTGACCTTAAAAGGGCAACAAAGAAACAAAAACCATGGTTGATCTTAAAAGTTTTCATCACAAGAAAAAAAAATTTTGTACTTACCTATGGTGATGAATATTAGACTTAGTATGGTGATCATTTTGCAATATATACAGATATCTAATCATTATGTTGTACAGCTGAAACTAATGTACCTCAATTAAAAAAATTTAAAGCACCCAACATGATAAATACATTGTTACTTATAAGTCATTCAAAAATAAAACAAAACAAAAAAGAAAAAGAAGCAGATTGACATAGCAACATGCTATAGCTTATATATCAAGATTACCAGGTGAACAAAAGCTACCCATATCAAATGAAAAGCACTATTCCAAATTTAATGAACTGGCAGTCAGGATGTGTGGCCTTTAATTCTAGCTTGTAGCTATCACGAATGTCCTTTGGGAGTATTTAAATTCTCTCTGTATTTCAACTTCCTCATCTGCAAAAGAGCAGTGAATTTTTCACCATGTGGTATGGATCAGTTTCAGATCATTTGGAGAAAAACCAGGACATCCTCAAGGGCTTCTGCACTTGGAATCCAAATACAAAGTGCATTAGTCAATCAATCATTCAGTCAGTAAGTATCTATTGATTATCTCCTGAGTGCTCTCCATGGTGCCAGGCCCTGTAGAGAACACATAGAAGAAATAAAATGATCACTTTCTTCATTTGCTGCCAGTCTTATTGAAGAGAAAATAATTAATATGCAAAATAATGAAGGAAGTTAATAAATGACATGACAGATGCCTTTATACCTTTTAGACTGTAAGGTTCTTTCACTATTTAATAGTGAGCAAGTGTATATAATAAAAAGTTAGACTGTGTAGTCTGTTAAGAACTATAGAAGGTTGGAGGAGAGAAATATCAATTAGGCTGGATTGAAATGAAAGGATTTGAACTGAGCCAAGATGTTGAACTGTTCAGGAGAAGATGAAGTTGAATAGAAAGCAGCACATTCCAGAGGAAAAGGGCCAAACCCAAGGGAGGCAAGGAACAGAAAACACTAATCATAGTGTATTTATGGGCACATGCTTTCACTGAGAGAGATCTTATAGATAGGTGATGATGGACTTTAAAAGCCTGATTTAAATTTTGCAGGAATGTCAATTTAGAAGCATTTAGGAAAAAAAGAAAATATTTGAAATAGGAAGAGGATAAAATTTCTAGAGTAGGGAATGCATGTGATAAGAGAAATTTAAGGGACATTGATCTGATGACATATTGACTAGATTTTAGGGTGCAGCAACTAGACCATCAGGAGATTGTCTCCTTCTGACCTCACATTTCCAATTTCAGCAACACCTAAATCATAGATTTTTCCCTTATCATTTTCAGGATAATATATCTGTTATTTGGTTTACTGAACCTGCAGTGACAGATGGCTTATGCAATATAAAGCACTAATCCTACTTCCTACTTTGGCCAATTTGAGATTGGTCAAGTATTCAGATTTCCTCAAAAAAAAAAGAAACAAAAACAGTTGTTTATTTGCCCAACTTTTATTTCTTCACTGTCTTCCTATCTACCTTTTGATTCAGTGTTGAGTTAAAACAAGGTCAGCAAAGTAATGCCATTAATCCTTTGCTTTCCTTTAATTTTCAGGTATGATGAGCGCCTGGCAGAGGTGAAATAGGGCCATGAGTCCTATGGGGTCCTCACAGCTTTTCCTGGGATGAGAAGTTGGAGGTCAAATACAGAAAGAATAAAAATGAGAGCTGCCATAACAACTGCCCTCTCTGCACACTGGCTGAAGAGAGCTGGGAAAGAGGAAGAATGTGATCTTTACTCAGAACTCAACCTATTTTCAAGTCTAGGAGAGTAGCCATGGGGCCAGTTCAAGACAAAAGCTCAGTTCTGTAATTGCTTGGAGCATCTAAGGAAACTCCTGGGCAGCAATCCTCAGCAGAAACACTTGCCTTTTGTTCCTCCTCCTCTGGTCTCCCCACTCCCTGCTCTGTACGTCTCCATTCTACAAACTTCCTCCTCTACCAGAAACCAGTCTCCCTCTCTCTCTCTCTCTCTGTCTCTCTTTTCCTCTTTAATACAGACCCACTTCAACTGTTCAAAGATGAAAAGAGAGGAGTTCCTTTGGTTATACACAGGAGGGGTGGCATTTGATTTTTGTAGTAAGTACATTTTTATAAGTTATGCTTCATGCCTATGTATCTATCTCATCTATCTATATATCTCTATGCATACAGATAGATATAGACATATTATCTAGATAGATATATTAACCAGTTATCCTTTTATTAAGCAGAGCCTTGCAATTGCAAGATCTTATTTCAAGATCTATCTGGAATCCTCACAAATGTCCCTTATTATCTTATTTTATTTTGTATTCTTTTTCTCTTCCCTTCTTCCCTGGCTCTGCTCTCCTCACTGTCTTTTTTCTCTTCACCCATTCCTGGCAGGAAAACTCACAAAGCATGAGAACATACGGAGACTTTTCTGAAGAAATGTTGACTCTAACGGAGGAGGCTCACGTTCTGAAAAAGTTTGACTGTGCAGGGCAACCTCCACACAGTGCGTTCTTGTTTCTTCATCATTTTTGTCCATGGCCAAAGGATTTCCCTCTTTCCTGTATGGGTGGATCCGAAACTGTGTCATTTTAACCAAGGCACTATTCATCAAGTTTCCAAGAATCATTGTGCTGCAGACCAATGTTTCTTGCCTCTGACCGGAACACCAGCAGGGATGAGATGACCTCCTCTGCACCAGGGGAGCTTTGTCACTCAGGCATGGGCTTTTCTGGTCACTGATCCTAACACAGAAGTACTGAGATGACCCCTGTGTTAGAGTTAGAGTAGACGATATCTAGACTAGAGGTTGAATGGAACTTGTTGAGTCTTTTCAAGATTCTGTTTTCTTTATTTCTTATTTTTTTAAGATTTTATTTATTATTTTTAAAGAGAGGGGAAGGAAGAGAGGCAGACAGGAAGAGACGCACATCAATGTATGGTTGGTTGCCTTTCACCTAAGGACTTGGCTGGAGACCTGGCTTGCAACCTGGTTATGCGTGCCCGGGGTGGGGAATCGAACCAGTGACCTTTGGGTTCGCAGGCCAGTGCTTTACCCACTGTGCTACCAGCCAGGGCTGTTTTCTTTATTTCTAAAAGTCAGACATACTTCCTCATTTCTATTTTTTTTGTTCTTCTCCCTCCCTCCCTCTTCTTTCTCTCTTTCTCTCTGTCACACACACACACACACACACACACACACACACACACTCATCCTGCTTTATTCTTTTTACAGTGAAGAAGTCCTATCTAGTTCCCTGTGTTTACCTCCATTTCAATTGCATGTAAAAGCCATAAAGTTTATGATTTGGAAATACTATAATCTAATTAGGTAATAGCACACAAAAGCATTTGTACACTGTTTCAGACCAAGTTATGATTACATTTACACAGCGCCCTAACCATACTCTGGTTGATTTTATAATAGGAAATGGGTAACTTTTAATAAATATTGGTCAAGTTCACCATTCTGAACTAGTCACAGATTACTTGTTATTCCTTAGCTTTTCAATCACAAGTACCCCTTAAGTAATATAACTTTCCATTGCTAATCAATCATGATTTTCCATTAGCTAATCGATGAGCTTCCTTTATAACAGCTTTGGCATACATCTGAGTATTAAAATAAAGAAAAGAAAAAAGAAAAACAAGACAAAAAATAGAGAAATGTTATTCAATAGAGAAACCACCATTTATTATTTTTTTTATATGCTAGGTATAGTATCAGACACTGAGAAGTTTTATTCTTATTTTATTGTGATGTTTTGAAAACAGCCAAAGTTTTAATGTTTTAAAAACATACTGGCTTTGCCCTGGCTAGTGGCTCAGTGGATAGGCACTGGCCTGTGAACCCAAAGTTCACTGGTTTGATTCCCAGCAAGGGCATGTCACCAGGTTGCAAGCCAGGTCGCCAGCCAGGTCCGTGGCTGGAGGCAGGTGAAAGGCAACCATACATTGAAGTTTCTCTCCCTCTCTGCCTCTCACTCTTCCCCTCTCTCTGGAATTAATAAAAAATAAGAAAATAAATTAAAAAAAAAACATACTGGCTTTATTAGTCCTATTAGTCTGACAGTGATTTATTTCCATGATTTTTATTCTAATGCAGTAATATAGTATCTACCTGTTGAATTAAGTAATCTCATTCCATTTTAGCCTACTTAGAATTAATTTTTTAAATTAAAATACTTTTTGACTCTTCTTGTCTCAGAATGTTTCAGACACATGCTGCTACATCAGACACATTTTACACCCACATTAATCAAAGCACAGAAAAATTATTACTAAAGACAAGAGATTGATAACACTGTCTTTTGAGACATCTAAAGCAAATACTAAATTGCACAGAAGATAATATTCCACCCACACTCCCATCTGCCCTCCTTTTACTTCTCAACAGATCCTTACTAAAAGTTTTTATTTATAAGCCCAAGAAACCACAACTCAGGATGAAAAAAATTGTTGAAATCTTTCTTACACCAGATCTGTTTTGGAGTGTTTATTGAGCAAACACATAAACAAAGAAATGGTGTATGTGGTTATTGAAGCTCTGCCTAGGTAAAAAGGCAAGGAGAACAGAAGTTATCTTCCCCTGAAAGCCATAGCGCTTTCCATTAGCTGTAATGTTGCCATTTGTTTTTACGAAGCTCATACACATCAGAGCTCAGCAATGTTTTTCCTCAAAGCACATTCATTCTTCATTCAAAAAAAATACTTACTTGACATCTATTATGTACCACACAAATTCAGAGTACTGGGGATACAAGATTCCCTTTTCCTAGAGCTTATATTCTAAAATAGAATTGAATAATAGAACTTTCTGTAATGATGGAAATGTTTCTATGTATGTGGTCCAATATGGTAGCCACTAGCTAGCTACCTGTGGCTGATGAGAACTTGAAATGTAGTTAACACTGTGTGGAAACTATACTTTTGATCTTACTTAACTTTAATTCATTTAAGTTTATATTTAAATAGCCACATGTGGCTAGTGGCTAATACTTTGGACAGAGCACCTGTCCAATTTCTAGATTGGGGGTTTAAATAAAGATTGGATTTCAATGTACGAGCGTGGTGTGTGTTTGTGTGTGTGTTTATTGAGGGGGTAGTGAAAAACTTGATGAGACATAAATAAATAAGAAATGTCAAATTCAAGTAAGTGCAAAATAGTCTATTATAACAGGGTGAAGTGATAAAGAGTGTTAGGGAGGCTACGTTAGAATGGGTGGTTGAAGTAGGAATCTGAGAGTAACATTTAAGCTGAGATCAGAATGAGAAGGAGGATTCATGCAAAGATCAGGGAATGAACATCCCAAGTAGAGGGAACAGCTAGTGAACAACCCTGGGGCAATAACCAGCAAGGTATTCAAACACTAAGGACAGAAGGGAGAGAAGTGTGATTGGAGGATAGAGAGCAAGGGGAGGGCAATTGAATTGAAGCTAGAAAGTTATGAATGTACAGTATTCATTTCCTAAAGCTATCATAACAAAATACCACAAACCTGTTGGCTTGCATTAACATCAATTATATTCTCTCACAGTCCTGGAGGTTAGAACTCTGAAATCAATGTGTCAGCAGAACCTACTTCCTCCAAAGGCACTAGACTCTATGGGAGACTGTTTCCTTGCCTCTTCCCAGCTTCTGCTTTCTCAGCAGTTGTTGGTGTTTCTTGCCTTTGTCTTCACATGGCCTTCTCTGTATCTCCTCTGTCTCTGTGTCCTCTTCTCTTCTTATAAAGGCATCAGCCATTGGATTTAAGAAACATCCTAAACCAGTGGGATCACATCTTAATTATATCTGCAGAACCTTATTTCCAAATAAGGTGTCATTCTGAGATTCCTCCTAGACATTAATGGGGAGACATAATTGATTTTACCCACTATAGCACTGATTTTGTAAGACTTTGAAAGCCAAATTAGTTTGATTTTTATTTTAAATGTGATAAGAAGACATTGGGGGGTTGGAATAAGGGAGTAATTAGTATGTTTATGCTTTTAAAAATCATTCTGGCTACAGGGAGATTGGATTTTGGAGAAGAATGGAAGAATGGAGATCAGTAAATAAATTACCTTCAAGAGACCAGACATGAGATGGCACTGGCTTGGATAAGACAGTGAAAATGGAAGAAGTAGACATATTTGAGATATGTTTTGGAGGTAAAGGGGATAGGATTAACTGATGGATTACGTATGGGAATGAGGGGAAAAGAAGAATCAAGGAACATTTCTAGACTTGGGGTTTGAATAAAGAGTAGGTTTCAATTTATATGCCAGGGCAGACTAAGAATAAGGCAGGTTCTATATGGGAATGTTAAGTTTGCAATGTCTTTGGAAAGGCAAGTTGAGATACCAGCTAGGCAATTTCACATATAAATCTGAAATTCTGAGAAGGAGCTAATCTGGAGATGTAGGTTTGGAGGTTAGGATGAAGAAACTAAGGCACAGAGAAGCAAAGAAACTTCCTCCAGGTCACACAGCTATTAAGTGGCGGAGCTGAGATTGGAACCTAAGCAGTGTGGCTCCAAAATCCATACATTTAACCACTTTGCTATACTATTCATTAGCACTTAACAGTAACTGAGAATTTTGAATGATGGGAGGAAACAGCAATAAGGACAAGGAAAATATCTATAGCAGCTGATCATTGTACCTGAATATAAACATAATCCTCATTTATTTACTTATATGTTCTTTAAGTTACTCTTCAATATCTTCAGCCATTTTAAAGTAGGAAAAAATGTTATGGGAGTCAGTGTTTTATCCAAAACACATTGTTGACTTGTATACTGTCAGGTTTTTATTTAGAATAAAAAATGTATGTACTATATGGGAACAAAACCTTTGTAGCATTCCTGGTGAGGAGAGTTACTACAATCTTTCCTGTTGTGGCTCAGTATTCCTGATTAACTTTCAAGCTGACTGGAACATAAAGAATAAAGTCAATGTGAATTCAGCAATGCCTGATCAAGTACAACCATACAAAATAATTATTTATTCACATCAACCATCAGAATTTAGTTATTAAACTCTAGCAACACTTGATACAGTACCTTACTGTTAGCATAAATTGATTTTTAAATGACAACATGGATAATTCATTAATTGATAATTACTGACAAATAGTAAAACACTTAAGGTTATTGTTGCTGTATGTATTACCAAGAGAGAATATGGCTTTGGTAGAAAATCCAAACTTTTGAAAAGAAGTAGGATATTTTAGAAAGACATAGTATGCACTGTAGACTCTTTTATTTTGGGGCTTTCCTAACTTGGAAGCTTAAGTAGCCTGGTGTGTTGGACAGGAAGCAACAACACACAGTTATTAAAAGCACAGATGGCTCTGTGCTCTGTCATGTACTAGATGTAGGACCCTAAGAAAGTTATTTAATTTCTCTGGCCTCCATTCCTTACCTACCTTTTAGAGTTATGGTAGAAATAAAGTGAGGTAATACACAGAAAATGCTTACAGTACTGCCTGGCACATAATAAATACTCAAAAAAATGTTAACCATTTTCAGGTTTCCTCAACCTTCCTGTCCTCCTGGCCTTAGTCTGAAATAATTGTCTAAGTATCAGATGGCATTTGTATGTTTCCATAGTTCTAAACTGGCTAGACTAGAGTCTCTTCAAACTTCCCCAGTATGAAGGGTCCACACTGATGCTTCTTTTCGCTTCCTTCTCTCTGCTCTTGGGGGTTAAATGTTTTCTCCAGGAAATTATTCAAAATCCCTATTGTCAATCAGAAAACTCCACTTCTAGAATTTAATACATTTATCCTTAAAATAATTTTTAAATTATGCTCAGATTTAGCTGTGATGTTGTTAATAACAGTGAAGAAATAAATTTAGAAAAATGTAGTGAACAGCAATAGAGGATTGGTTGGATAAATTGTGGAACACCACATACACAATAAACTCAAGGAACTTTAAAAAGAATATTATACAGACCTGACTGGTGGCACAGTTGGATAGGCATCTGCTTGCGAACCCAAAGGTTGCTAATTTGATTCCCCAGCCAGGGCACATAACCAGATTGCAAGCCAGGTCTCAGCCAGGTCCATAGCTGGAGGCAGGTGAAAGGCAACCAACCATACATTGATGTCTCTCTCCCTCTCTGCCTTTCTCCCTTCCCCTCTCTCTAAAGATAATAAATAAAATCTTAAGCTGGGGAATCAAACCACTGACCTTTGAGTTCACAGGCCAGCGTCTATATCCACTGTGCCATCAGCCAGGGCAGTAAAATCGTTTTTTAAAAATTATAAAAAGATAAAAAGGATATTATATAAAAATAATGGATGACAGAAAAATGAAGTTCTAAATAGATTTTTTTTTTCAATTTTTAAAAATCAGGTTACAATGTAGCATGTGCTGTATGGTACTTTTTTTTTTTAATGTAAATATAAGCATAGAAAACATCTGGAGGACTTTAGTCACCAAATGTAGTGCATTACATGCTTAGTCCTCCCGTTAACATTGGAATGGTCTACCAGCAATTTTAGATAACTGGCCATTCTTGTATAAACTCAGCCTAAACTTTCTCTTGCTAAGCAAAGACTGGGAAGAGAAAGGGGACACTGTGGTTACCATTAGAAGGTCAGAGCAGCAGTTTTCACCTTTTTATTTTTCCCTTTTGTACCTCTGATTTTGGCAGGGTTTCTTTCTTCCCTGTGGGTCTGTCCTATGACTTGTCCATAAAGGAGTCAAAGATGACCACAGAAGCAAAGAATTGCATTTCCTGTGCACAACTTTGCACATGGTTACTGCCATGGCTCCAAGACCATTGTCCTAGCTCTGACCTTGGCCATTCAAATGACTATGATCATTTAGAAATTGAAAACTCTTCAAATAGTAAATGATCAAAATTATATTTCCTTTATTTTATTATTATTTGGAGTTAAAAAAAATAAATTATAGACTCACTTTACTATTATATTCCTAATTATGAAATACATAACTTTCCCATCCTTATTAACTGTAATAATTATGAGTGCTTATTTTAACTTCAGAAATGGAAGGGGCTGCTATGTGTTAAGGTAATCAATATTTAAGATCATTAAATCTTTTTACAATAATTGAGATGGTCATTCCACAGTTCTCGCAGGAGATTTGTGACTAACCATAAGAGTTAGTAGTAAAGATGTCAGCTTCACATATTTTAATGAAGGTGTTAGACTACTGTTCAGGTTTTTTAGGTCACTTTTTAGTCCCTTGCATTTGAAAGAAAAAGAAAGAGCCCTTTTAATGAACATTAAAGTGTTTAATGTTTAATATATTTTTTCCAAGCTTCAATTTTTCCATAACTTAAAACTGTAGGCATAAACCAGCTAGTAATTTATAAACTAAGATCAAACCATATTAAATTGCCAATATTTGACCAACAAAAAAATGGCAAATTTTTATGATACATCCTAATACTATAATAAAGATATATGAATGTTTTATAAATAAAGCCTCTTAAAAATACTTTAAACAATTATTTTACCCTCATATATGTTACATACAACAGGGTTGGGTTTTTTTCTGTTTTTTTTTTTTAATCGGAAGTTTACTGATGAGTGTTATAATCTGATTAGAGCTCACTATGTCCTAAGGGAGCCAGAAACATAAAAACATTTAGTAAAAGTTATGTAATTTGCCCTAGGAAGTAAATAGGTTCATTCAATAGACAACTAAAGAAAGAGCCTCAGAACTGAAATAATCTTGTTTTCCATTCAATTATTATTTGCTGAACACATACTATGATCTGGCACTATGCCAAATGCTGAGATCACACCAATGAACAATTTCCCTTTGTGTTTCCTCTTTAAATTCTAGCAGACACTTAGCTCCTATTTATATCTTATCTCACACTAATAACATGTAACTATTATTTTTATATATAATTATGATACCAAAATATTGGTTTTTGCAATGGGTAAGTTTATATTCTTACTTATTAACTATTTCCACCCCTGTTGCATTTTTTAAATTGTGGTAAAATGCATATAATATAAAATTTACTATTTTAACCATTCTGGTTATATGTTTTTGTCATCAAGTGTGAAAAGAAAGTGTTAAGTCTATATGTAATTAATACTGTAGGCCTATGTGCATTAAATACTGCAAATCTGTCTAATGAAGTAATAAAATGTAGAAAAAAGTAGGAACCCCCACCTCCAAAAAAAGTAGGAAACCAAATCAAGAAGACCAGCTTACCCTTTGGGAAACCGGCAATCAGAGCATGGAACCAACTCTGCAGCAAGTTCTAGATCAGTATTTCCCAAACATGTTTGATCTCACTATAATGTGGTGATGAAAAATCAACATGGATTAAAGTAGATGGTCTCAAAAAAAAAAAAAAAAAAGGTCTCAAAGAACAGGCTGTTAAACATAATAAAAAATGTATCCATATCTCAAAAATGCATAATATAGGCTGCAGATGATGGAATAGTTAAATACATTATTGTTTAGATGACATTAGTAAGATGTCAAATCTGACTCTGTATTCACTAACAAACTGGTCACCTGTCAATTATCCCTCAAGTAACAATGCAAACTTTCATTTCTCTTAGAATTGTCCATCATTTCTTGAAGACAGACTTTTGCATAATAAGAGCAACAGAAATGTGCTTAGTATTTTCTTACATATATGTTTGAAATGCACTTTTGAAGAAAATATTTCTAACACTAGGTTTGGAGTTTTATTTCATTTTTGCTGAACCTATTAATACCTTAGCAGAGTTTGGGAGCATTATTTTATATGCTATGCAAAGCTATAAAGGATTAATAAAAAGGGTTTGGGCTATATATGGCATCTCACCTAATACCTTTAAAAGGTTTTATGAACTCTGAGACTATCTTCCAATTTTTGTGGCTATGCATGATCTCCTCCACTTTAAAAAAATAGATTGGGATAGAAAGCTAAGATGTCCAATTAATTAATTTGGGCATCTTAATTCCATGTCCAATTAATTCCTTAGAATACGAACTCTGAGAATAAAGAGAGAATTGGCTCCTTGTTTATATTCCTAAAACACCTAGCAAAGTACCTTGCATGTAGGAGACATGTAATAACTATCTGTGGAAAAGAGGCAGTGTGGCCTACTCAGATACCTCTGAATTCAAATTCTAACTCTACATCTTAGAGCTGAGCAGCCACGGGCAAATTTGTTAATGTTGGAATTTGTTAATTCTGTATAATATGACGGTGATAACTTGCTACACAATTGCTATGAAAATTAAACGAGATAATAAACATAATGTGTTCAGCACAAAGTATAGGTACATAACAGAGATCCAATGGGTGTTAGGTCCTTTCCCTTACTTTACGTATGTATTCCTCATATCAGAGGCAATCCTAGAAAAAATTATAAAGCAAGGCTCCCTTCCACTTTCCAAAGACATTTCCAATTGTGATGGGTTACTTTGGGCTAAGGTGCAATTCCCATAGGTTTTGAGTTCCCTCTTTTGCCATTAGAGCTTCTTTGTTGAACAAGTTGGTGACCTTTGAAGGTTTCTTCATCTCCGGAATTCTTTCAGCTCATCCTTCCCCTCCTCTCCTCCCTACCAAACTTCAACTTAACTGATAAACTAGGCTTTAGGGAAAACCTACTGCATATTGCCCAAGGCTTCCAGAGGCAATTTTCTGGGCACCGCAATTAGCTGCCCTAGGCAAAATTGCACAGTATGCAGAGCTTTCCTCCCTCTCTCCTGCAGTACCCACCCCCATGCCTGCAGGGCTCCTCCGCCGCCTGCAGCGCCGAGCTCTCTCACCCGCCCAGAGGTCTGTCTTCCTCCCAAAGCCCAAACTCTAATCTCTCCTAGTCTCCCCCCGACAGAATTTTTTATTCTCTCTTTGAGGTTAGTCTCAGGTAGGTTATACACTGTAATCTGATTTAAAACTTCCTGAATGACATTGCACTTCAAGAAGAATGTGTTAGCATACATAGTGTAGTATTTATGGGAAATATTTCTAAACCCTTTAAGATAATACCGGTTAAAATCCACTTTGCTCTCTCTAGGCTACCAGATCATGCGATACCAGTTTTATTTCTTCAAAAGAATGGAGATCATTTTGTATACCATCACTTCTCAAATATTGCCAATCCCTGTGATAAATTAATCAATGCCAGTAGAGTTCTCAGGTAACATGCAGGTGATGGTGATATTTCTTTCATATTACTCCTTCACTGTAATGCCTCACTATCCTTCTTCCACATATACACATCAGGAGTCTCAAACTGGCGGCGTAGGGTATCAGGATGGCCCTGAATATGTTTTCTTCACCCTAGGCCGCCAGTTTGAGACTAGATCTAAAGGAGGTAATATTTTTTTCTAGATTTTATTCGTTTGCAAACAGTATAATGGCAAAATTCCAGCATAATAATACTGATATTTACATAATACCCTTTTCAAAGGCATTCATAGTGCTCTGCAAAATTTCTTACGTATTTTCTCAATATTCGATAAGAAGAGAAAGGGAGAAAATTGATTCTAGGTGGCAAAAGAGGGATAGGCAAAGCTTGAATCAAAAAGAAAAGAAAGAAAAAGAAATGTGGAACAGAAAGCTTAATTGAATTGCTAACTCTGAAACCTATGTTTTCTCCATGATCCTTCTGACAACAAAAGGTTTATTCTGTGAGTCTGTAATTCAATAATACCAAGTCAACATTAGAATGGAAAAGAACATTAAAATGGCCCTTAGAATTGGACACAGATGAAAGACACAATTAGAATGCAGGGTTTGTTAAAAATGGGTTGGTTCCAAATAAGCCTATTTTTAAAATTAAAAACCCAATAGCAAGTCAAAATTAGGAAAAATATTAAATACCCATAAAATGAGCTGCATCTTTGTATTCCCTAATGACAGAAGATACAGGAAACTGTTTGCTAGCAAAAGACCAGACTGTCCTTAAATAACCTAGAGGTAAGCAGGATAAATTATAATTCATCTGATAAATTTCTCAAAACAAAAATACATCCAGCTGGGACTCACTAGGGAGTTTTTGTAGTACTAGATTTAGAAGAGAAAACCAAAAGTACTTGAGACAGAATAGAGGATAGGAAAGTAATGTATAGAATGATTTAAAAACCTGAGTCTGATTTTTAAAAAAGCAGTAATAAGAACTAGTAATGTAATAACAGCCTCAGGGATTTAAAAAGAGTTTTCTCAAATATATCTAGGGGATAAAAAATACTGGAAAGAAAATAGGTCCATTAATAAATGATGAATAAGATGAAATGAGATTTTGAAATAGTTGGGCTACTGAACTGCTTTTTTGTTGTTTTGTTTTAAATAAATCTTTCAACAAGGAAAACAAAAAAGCAGCTAAGGACAGAGAAGGAATAAGACTGGTCAGCAGAATGCTGATAAACAGTAAGCAAGGGAATTTGGTTTTTAAAATAAATAAATAAGTAAATAAGTATTTTTCCAATAAGCAAATTTGGAGGATATGCCTTCTACTGGGGATAAGAAGGAACTGAGTAATTTACATTCTGAACCACATTTTCTCTTGCACCTTCATCCAGTCAGAATGATCAAACCGTATTATGAACTCCAGGAGCTGCCTTGACTTCATGTAAATCACCTGCATTGCATTTGCATTTTGAAAATCCTCAGATAATCTCACATGCTTTTTACAGCACCAAGCTCTAGACTAGGTACTGTGTACTAGGTACTGTGAATACAAAGACTGAAACAGTCAAATCTTTTCTAAATCATCCAGTTTTACCTTGGGCCCCTCAGTTTTGGTTTAGTACCCCAGCTGCCCTTCAGCATGCACACTTATGCGCACAGACACACACACACAACGTTTACCTACAAGTGTACAAGGTAATGCATTTTTTCTTTTATATGACCTTTACCTATGTTTATTCCTAAATCGAGGACCTAGAAACTAAATTCCTATGACCTTGAACAAGCCAGGCATATCCCCGAAGTTCCTGGGAAGCCAATCAACACTCTCCTAAAAAATGTTAACAGTTTTAACTGAAAAAGTAATTAAAATGTATGGTCAACATTTCCAACTTTCAAAAGGATGGATACACCATTAAAAGTATTACCATTATCCTAAATCATAGTTCACTTCTCCAGAATTGACCACTATTGAATTATTTAGTCTTTCAAATATTTTCCTATACAAACACAGGTATAGAAATATCTTTTTTTTTAAACCAACAAAAGCTGATTTTAAACCCTTTTCTGCATTTTTCCTTTTTTTTTCCTTTTTTTTAAAGTTAATACTGTATCTTGGGCAGCTTTCCATAAGTGTGTGGAGATCTTTGTAATAGCTGCATAAAAAATAGCTGCATAATATAGTGCTTTATTGAACAAATTGCTATAATTTACTTTGGAAATCTCATATATTGCACAAATTTATTGCTTCCTCTCTTAGAATATTACAACAAACCATGTCATTTATACATCTATAAAAAGGAGGTAATAGCATACTTTTGCTCAGAGTTAATGCAAAAATTAAATGAGACAATCTATGTGAAAGCATCTAGAATGCCTAGGATATTAGGTATTTTTACTATGTGTTAACTAAATGAATGAATTGAATGAGTGAGAAAAAAATAATAAAACCAACAATGCTTCTGATTTTGTTTTCTGCCTGATCTCAGTCTCTACCCAGCAGAATGAGAACCTCATGAAAGTAGGGATTAGTTTTGTCTGCCTTCTTTCACATCTGAATCCCTAGAGCCTAAAACAGTACCTGCATATAGTAAATGTTTAAATAAATAATTGGTAAATAAATGAATAAATATCATCAGCCATCTGTTTTACTTTCCTCTGACCAATAGTTTTAATTTCAAGGTAAAAGGTCCTGTTTAAGCTAAAAGGCCATTCACTCTTCTTTCAAGTGAGATTATTTGCAATTTGATTCCAAGAAAAGTTAAAAAGCAAGGCCACTCCCAGGTGACTGTTGGACCCTGGCAACTCAACCTGTCCTGCCTGCCTAAAATAATCTCACTTGAAAGGTTGCTGCACCGTCAGCAGCTTTCACAAGCCTCTTAGGATCACATTATAGGCAGGATTTTTGAAAGTGATTTTAATTACACTCACAAAAGATAAATAAGGTGCAATATCTACATGGCCCTGACTCCAAGTCAGCCTGGAGGCTGGCTACCCTAGTCGTATTACCTAATGGATGAGTCTGTTAAAGACAGCCAGTTTGTGAATTAATCACTATTTTCCAATATAGATCAAAGTACAATCAAGAATAACATTATGCCCGCTAGCATTACTTTTCTTTTTTTAATTTTCAGAGAAAGAATTTGAGTTAAAGAAATGTCTTAAACCTGAGTGCACCATGGGAATATTATTCCATGTGAGAATGTCATCTGTCCTGTGAATTACCAAAGAAAAATAGTTGACAACCACTCAGCTAGATTAGGGCTTTTTAGATTACATGAGAAAACTGGTTAGATTTCTAGAGCAAGTAATTGCATATATGAGACAACCAAGTTTGGGGATGATAGTATAATTCAAATAAATTGTGTTGGCCCTCACTCGTCCCACTCTCAACATGTTCTCATATTCAAGGGCCCACAGTTGGGAAGTCACAAAGCAATTATTAGTACAATACTCCCCTCACTCTTTATTCATTGAGTGGAGAAATACAAGGTCTATACAGAAGGTATCCAGCCATGCAGTACGAAAAAACAGACATTTATTGAAGAAGATACAAGATACAAGAAACATTGTACATAGGGCAATGATGCCCCTCCTTCAGAGTAGGTACATTGGGACCTTCCACATTTCTCTCAATTCCCATTAGCCACTTCATCCTATTTTCCTGAATCTTATCCACAGTCTGAAATCTCTTCCCTTTCAAAGGTGATTTTAGTTTTGGGAGAAGCCAGAAGTTTCAGGGCATCAAATCCAGGCTAATAGGAAGACTGAGTCAGCTGGGTGATTTGATGTTAAGCAAAAAAATTCTGCATAAGATTTGGTGCATGAGCAGGTGTGTTGTCATGATGAAGCTTCCAGTCACAAGTTGCCCATAGCTGCAGCCATCTGAATCATCCAAATACTTTCTGTGTAAGAATGTTCAAGCTTAATGCAAAATTTGATGCAGATTTGTTGCTCTCTCTGTTCATTCATTTTGAACGTGATGGCCATACAGTACACATGCTCACTCAATGGCACCTACCCACAGACTAGTATAGTGAAGTCATCATTGTTCATGCATGCACATTCCATTCCACTAGTCTTTGCTGCCTGGTTACATTGATGCCACACAAACTCTTCTTGCTATATTAACAATGACTAGATTTTTTTTCAGACAGACCTAATAAGTAGAGAATGCATTATAAATGCGGAGCAAGAATCTCTTTAGTCCTTTTCTGATTGTTGTACCTCTCAGTAGCTTCATACAGATAGCTGCTATTCCCCAAAACATTCACTCTCAATATACAGCTTCTCCAAAACTCTACCCAACACCCAGCCAATTGGTCTTATTTTTCCCTTCCCCACCTCCTGAAGGTATTATCAATTTGCTTTGTCCCTTACTCAGTGGGTAAATGCTTTGGGAGCATTGTTTTCCTATCTAGACTTAACTGCTGGTTCAGACAGATAACCTTCATTTTCAGAACTAACCCCAAGTGACTTGAAGGATTTTTGTTTGTTCTGTTTTTATATTATTATTTTTTCTAAATGTAGATATTTCAATATTTTCTGCCTTTGGTTCTGTACTTTCTAGTTTTTTAATTAGCATTTATTAATTTTATAAGAAAAAAGTTTTTAAGTTCCTATATGTTCATTAGAGAAATTTAAGACAAAAATATAATTACTTGTGAACACCTTGATTTTTCATTTTCTTTCAATCTTCAGTACGCACACAAACACAAACACACTCACAGAATATACTGTTCTGTATTCTTTTTATTTGACATTGTGTTTTGAGCATTTTTCTCTTTGTATTAAATATCTTAAAATATTATTTTAATGGCTCCATTGTATTCCATTGTATGATTATATCATAATTTATTCATCCATTCCCCAGTTGTTAGAAATTTAGATTGTTTCCAGTTTTTCATAACTCTATAATGAATATTCATTAGTTTTAGCATCTACATTTTCTTAGAAAATGAGTCATTAAAAATTATAATTCCTGAGCCAAATACTATAAATATTTCTTGAAAGCTATGAAAATTTCAACTGTACCCAAATAAGAGAGATTAGTATATTATCATCTATAGTCAACATTTATCAAAAATTTTCCACATCTTTGTTTTTAAAGTTATTGATATGCACTCTATTTTCTAATTGCCTCCCAGAAATGTACCAATTTTCACTTTCACCAGCTCTGTGAAGCTCCTCCAAGTACGCAAGCAAGTGCTGAGTATTTTTAATCACTAATCCTTGCTGGCTAATTTTGGTCAGCTATTTCAAACCTAAGTTGTCAGAATCTGGCATTGTATTGTCCCATGAGTCCAGTCTAGATCTTTTGAGAATTCATTTCATACCACAATGCAGTTTCTATTTTTCAAGATTGTCTACCTATCTTCAATTAAGCAGAGGAGATCAGGCTTTAACTGACAGTTCTTCAGCCTCTGGAGAATGGATGTGGGCAGCAGCTCCCTCGCTATCCTTGCTGTGCTCAGGAGCCCAAGCCCAATTGATGATCCCATTACCTATCAGGACTTACTGTGAGTAATGATGATGGAAGATTGTTGGCAGCTTTCAATCTCATGCTAACAGTTCCCATATGTCATTCTTCTTCAAGTTCTGCATCTTTGCTGAATAGACTAAAACTTAGATATATAATTAAACACGGTTTATTATATGCATGATCCAAACTAGGTTGGTCTTTCTATAGAGAAATTGAGTATCTCACTGGCTTAATATTTTTATTTGAGGCTAGAGTTCACAAGCAAAGAATTATCGTTGTTGTTGTTGTATAATATTAGAATGGCTCTATGGCGTACTGGAGATATCACTAAAGTACGAATAAAAGGTAAAAGTATAGACTGGATTGCTTATTAGCCAGTTATGTAATGTTAGGCTGGTTTTAAAATCACTTAAGATTTAACTTTGTTCTTAAATTTACTAAAATTCCTTTTAGTGCTAAAAATTCCATAACTTAAAAATGCCTTAATATAATTTTTTATCCATTCGCTATTATAAATACACTTTAAAAGATGATAGAGGCCCTGGCTGGTAGCACAGTGGCTAAGGCGCCGGCCTGCGAACCCAAAGGTCGCAGGTTCGATTCCCCAGCCAGGGCACATAACCAGGTTGCAAGCCAGGTCTCCAGTCAGGTCCGTGGCTGGAGGCAGGTGAAACGCAACCATACATTGATGTTTCTCTCCCTCTCTGCCTCTCTCCCTTCCCCTCTTTCTAAAAATAATGAAATAAAATCTTAAAAAAAAAAAAAAAGATGATAGATAGCATAGTAATTGTTATTACATTATCTACAGGAGTCAAGCAAGTCACCCAATTGTGTGCTGGTGATAAATGGTTAATGATCAGCTCTCTGGAGAAAAAGAGCCCTGATATGTATCATTGCCCTAGTTCCATCATGTAAATTCACTCACCATAGGTGACTAAAGCTACCACCTTGAAATCACTGGAAGGAGAATTGGGAAGAGAGAGGCACAGTTGTCCCATTGGCCAGTTTAAAATGGCTCTGGCACACCACTGATCCAGTGTTCCGGGTCAAATGCATTAAGTTGCAAGTACTAGAAAACTTTGCTATCAGTGACTTAAAGAATAAAAGCATTTAGTTTTTTCATGTATCAGAAAGTCTAGAGGCAGGTAAGACATGTTTGTTTCAGCAATTTCACTATATTGAGGTGTTGGGTTAGTCTTGTTTGTTTGTTTTTTATCGTTATTATTATCTTGACCATCCACCTCATTGTTGTAAAATGGCTATAGTAAGTACCTCCAAGCCTTCTGTTATTTTAGAACAGTATCCTTGTAGGGGGAAAAAGGTAGAGAGAGTAAATATACTTTTTCATTTTTTCTTTCTCCTTTTATTAGGAAGGAAAAATTTTGCCCAGAAACCCCAGCAGTCTTCTCTTCATATTTCATTAGTCGGGACCGAATCACATGTCCATACTAAAACCTATCACTGGCAAAGAGGATCTGAATTGTCACACTTGGCCAATTGTTATCCCAACCCTGGGACTGGACACAAGGAAGAAAGAGGAAGTAGCATTGATATAGGCAAACAATGTCCGCTACATCAAAAAGGTTTCAGGCTGAAAAATGCTGATGTTCTCAACTATCAATTTCAAGTCAATTTGATAATGATTGAATCTGTTCAGTGGGCCAAACAAAAGAATTTATCTGTCCTTCTTTCATCATGGTTACACACCCAAGAGTGGCTTTATAGAGGACTTCTCAGAGCAGTCATTAAACCACTTACCCTTTCTAAATTTCTTTATGTTTTTGGGGCAGTGTTATTTTTAATATCAATCCACATTATAACTTAACTTCCAAAGAAATTTTAATTAATGTGAACCTCTTAAATTAAACTCTGTAACCATTTAGACACAGGTGTGAATAGTTTAGTGAATTAAAAAATTTAGTTAGAGCCTAATTTAGGACTTAGGTTGTTATGACAAGTTACAACATACTCTTTATTTTGCTTATTAGCACATGCTGCTTGGTTTATAAGTTAGTTTATACTACATGTACCTAAGTAATAACACTTCATTTAATTAAATGATTCTGAGGTTCAGAAATGTTTTACTTGATGCCTCATTTTATAACATTCAGAAATGCACTATACTGAACCAAAACAGAAGTTGGAAATAGTCTTATTTAGTATAGTAAGCAAATCTCTGAATAAAATTTTTTTGTGCATAGAAAAGATCATCTTATAAAGCCAGAAGATTCTCAACTTCATCACCCAGGACTACATAGTTTTTAAAAATACAACCCCTGCTCAGACTTGGCTTCTTTATATTTTCCTAATTATTTATACTCTTCTAAATATTTATTGGCAAGTGCAAATGAAGACAAGAAAAATGTTGCTATGCAGAAGAAAGGCTTAGTAATATAACAAATGCCAAATTTTATTTTTAGTATTTGATCATTGAAGCCACACAGGTGACAAGGGTATATAGTTTGGTTTTATTTTCATTTTGGAGTATCAAAAATTGTATGTGGTTATTATTAAATATAAAAAATTACAGTATGAAATAACATACAAAGGGGCTCCAATAAGGCTATCAAATGATTATTCAACAGAAACAATTCAAGCCAGAAGGGAATGGCAAAAAGTATTTCAAGTCATGGTAAACAAAGGCCTGCAACCAAGAATACTCTACCCAGCAAGGCTCTCATTCAAGATAGAAGGAGAGATAAGGAGCTTCCCAGACAAAAAAAGACTGAAAGAATACATCTCTACCAAACCAGCATTGCAAGAAATGCTAAAGGGTCTGCTATAAAAAGAAGTAAACAAATAAAATGAAGAAACAGAGAAAGCCAAAGAGGAATACAGACGCAAATGGAGAAAATGGCAATGAATAAGTATCAATCAATAATCACCTTAAATGTAAA